>OENM01002965.1:0-12876 GCA_900239745.1 Rotaria magnacalcarata
CTTCTCAAGATCTACTTGGAAACGGCGTGTGGCAATTGGAAACGTTTCCTGGCCGAATCGCGACAGGAAATAGTGGAATCCTGACCTAAGATATCCTACGTCAAAATTTTGATACATTTTACGAAAAATATCCAACATAATTATTGCTCCAGTAAAACGTATTTCACTATAATTTTGTAAATTTGCGAGGCAATTTTTGCTTCATTGTCCGTTACAGCAAATTTTGTTGTACCAAGTACTAGCTTGTATTCCGCTAATACTTTATTCACAAATTCGCGAACATATTGTGCCGAATGACTGGCAGCATTATAAGGAAAACATCTAAGAATGAAAGTGAATAATTGAAAATCATCTGTAACATATCTTAGAGCTACACCACAGTAACTAGTACCTAGATAAAAATAGAAAATTATATTTAGATTCTAGCTGTCTGAAATCAGAAAATACTATATTTAATACTCTTACCAGTATGAGTTTCTGTCGATGAATGCACTATAATACAATAGCTAGTTAATTTTTCGCAAATATTGATCAACTGTAATTTATATTTATCTTACAATCGACTTATATTCTTACTAATCTAAAAACAATCCAGTACTAGAATTGATCGGTTTAACGTTTAGCTGCTTTTACAGTTGTAGGATGTGGAAGAATATTAGTTACTTCAAATTTTGATTTACTTGCTAACTAACCTACTTCAACCAAGATCTTGACTAAATTTTGAAATCCGACATCTCGTATAACATCGAATGCACGTCCATCAAATGCACAAAACTCTGTACAGGCTTCTATAATATTGGTCTTTGTTTTCTTTGATAAATTTAATGGTTTGAGATCGAAAAAAAATCGTGGACAGTTTTCTGAGACTCAAAATTTGATGTATCTTTTTCAAACATACGTTAACATGTGATCGTAAAGTATTAGTACCATTTAATGATGAGTACATAAATAATTCTTTGCAAGTATTCCATGAAACAAATTGTTGTTGGACGTTGTGCACAAAAATAAGATGAAAATAATTCCAGCATTCACTTGATTTCAGCGTTTTCTTTTTTTTGAACGAATCTTATTGATAAATCATCATCTTTTATTAATGTTTCAAGTTCTTCTGTCGACAACATCTTGTTGTTCATAATCTTTTTTAAACAAAGGCGAATACTAAGAACATAACATATGCATCGCGATGTTTCCTCAATGATTCGCTGTCTTTCTTCAGTCATTCACAACATATGATTCCACCATCACTTAGATGTCGCTAAATCATAAACAAAAATTTCGGAATCTTTCGGAGTCGGAACCGGAAAACAGTTTTTGATTTTTTTTGGAACTCAGAGTCAGAATCGGAGTGAAACAATTGAGTAGCGCTGATCACTATCTTATAGTGTCAAACTTTATGATGGTAACTTTTGATTAATAACGATTGTCAAATACGACAGAAACGATCGAAATATTTTATAGTGGTTCTATTTTTTTGGCCAATGAAAACCGTTTGATTTTTTTTAAATTTTACTGTCTTATACTTTTATGAAATAATGAAGTTTTATTATCGTATTCTGAAAGAACGTATAAGAATCTATATAATCTGGTATACTAGAGAGAAAATACTTCTTCATGAAAAATTTTATTTTTCATACAAACGAATTCTGTTACGTGGTTCTATAATTTTGGCCAGTACTGTATATTGAAGATTCCCGAATAAATAAAAATGGAATCGATCAAGCTTATATTAAAAATTAAACTCAAATTTATCTAAAAGACTCGGACTTCCAAAAATGTATATCATCTGTAAATCTACCATATTCCTGAATCCAATTCTGTAAAATAATTATCACACTATCGTCCTAATTTTTTTCTCTGTTATTTAGCTTGAACTTTTCATCGTTTTAAATTCTATTTTTACTTTGTTCAGTTTGTCTATCTGAATTGTTACTAGTGCTTATACTATCAAATGCAGAGCCCTGAAGAGTGTTTCAATATTTAAATAAATAACACGAAACGCGTCAGCAAAATTAAACTCAGCATTCTGTTTATTAATTTAATTCAAGCATATTATTATATTATCTTATCTAATTTTCAACAAAGTCGATTGCAGAAAGGAAAAAATTGAGAATAGCAGATTGATTTGCATCTGAGAGTTATAGATCTATCTTTTTTTTTGATTTCCTCAAATAATATCTAAGATAACAATATTTTTTAAATAACGTTTTAGTGAACAATTGTCCGTTGTGAATATTATAGAAATGTAATGAAATGAAAGAAATATTTAAATAAATAAATACTTATTGTCTAAACAAGACTGTCTACCAGGATCTGGCCATTTTCATTCAAACCTCACAATGACTAAGCATATAACTGATCAGTTGGTTTTTTCCTTCGTGTTGAGTATTACATAGATTATTAGCTTGAGATTTTTGATGGATTATTTTTGATTTTATTGTGACAAGACCAATGATTATCTCTTTTATTTTCTAATTATTGTCAAGTACAATCATCAAAAACAGAAGCTATTTGAGCTATGTCAAATGTGAATAACAAAATATTTTGTTTTAGCGTTACTGACTTGTTATGATCGGATGACAGGGTGATTGTAACGA
Source organism: Rotaria magnacalcarata (assembly GCA_900239745.1). Taxonomy (NCBI): domain Eukaryota; kingdom Metazoa; phylum Rotifera; class Eurotatoria; order Philodinida; family Philodinidae; genus Rotaria; species Rotaria magnacalcarata. The sequence goes on from OENM01002965.1 coordinate 2,595, forward strand.
AGATAAGAGAATAGGTAATAGTCATATAATTTCAAAGGATAAAATTTCTTTTGCAAAAGCGCATTAATCGTATAAATTTATAATCGTTTTGCACTGATGTTTAACAGTTGTGGTACTAGGAAAGAAAACAGTAAGTTTTGATCATGTCGTGGCTTCGAGAAAAAATGCTGTTTTATACGGTTGAGCATAAGTTTTAAGAAGCCATCTATATGTTAAGCCATTTTTTAATTGATACAATATTTCGTGTGGACACACTTGAATAATTTGTGCGTAGAAAAAAAAAGTATCTATTATTTTTTCTCTCATTTTCTCTCTCTATGATAAAGTATATAAAATGCACGTGTATCACTGCTAAAACATACACACAAATTATTATTTCACGGTCTTAGTGCGTTCTTGTTTGGAATACAACTTTGATCAAGAATGACTTACCCAAACAAAATTATGACAATTATTCTCTTAGGTACAATAGGGATTGCAATTGCAAACCCTCCAACATATATGTCTCATCCAGTAGCATTGAAACTTTATATACCATTAATAAACTAATTCATTTCATAGTGTTCACAGAGTAGAGTTGTACCGATATGATATCATCAATTCGTTGTTATTTCTCTTGATTACAAAATAAACGAAAGCTTGATGCTTTGATCGTAGTGAGCGACAGCCTTAAATATAGCTTGCAAATATGCCAATGAACGAACCGAACTGATCTAAATAGTTTTCTTATATTTCTCATCGTCTATTGCTATGAAAAAGATATGTGTGATATAGAAAAGCGAAAGGCATCAGATACCAAAAGGTGACAGCATACCGAGGAGACAAAAAGAAAAGACAAAAAAATCTCGAATGAATCAAGCACCTCGAATCAATACAATTATAAAGATATAATTAATGAATCACTGAAATAAAATTTCGGATAGTCGAGCTTATTTTTTCTTCAGTTAGAATGGTCAAAAGTTTTCGATGAAGAGAAAAATCATGGAGTAGATAACGAGTAGTAGATAAACTGAAAATAAATGTAAGAAAAGACTAGATCATAAAGATCAGAATTTATTGCTCTGATTCTTGAAATTTTGCTGAGAAACGCTTGAAGAAATTTGAAAGTATTTCTATCAGGGTAAGTATATCGACATTCCCGGGCTTTGGTTTTGAATGAACATTGTGAAACAGGTAGACATGCGTGAATAAAAGTACAATTTGTACTCTGGCAACCATATAACAACTATGTGACGATTTTAGATAGAAGAAATACCAGTGCTGATAGTATTACACTTTATTTAGCTTCCTCATATCATAAATTGCCTTGTTTAAATATAAAANTTCGAACTTTACTTGAGTACGATATACTTAAGTACATCATTCAAGTACAAATTGATAAACAGATGCTAATTACAATAGTTTGAATTTTAACATCTTTTATTTTGATCGTCTGAGAACGTTTGCAATCGAAATTAAACGATTAATGATAATTAGAATTACCGAATGACTTTATTTCCGATAATTAATTGGTACAATGCAATTGAAAGTATGATAATAATAATCACGAATAGAAAAAGATCACGTGATCGTAAAACTGAAGCTATTGACAGGTTCACTTACTTACACATGCCGAGTCAATTTTTCCACATGCTTATCTCGGTACATCATTAGAATGTAAAAATATAAGTCAACAAGAGCTTCAGTGAAAAGTATGTTTCGAATTAATGTTCGCTATATTATAAACCATTTCATTGGTTTTTATCAATTTTTATTACATTCTATTTGAAATCAAACATTTACTCTTTATTTTGGTGTTTATTTTCAAATTATTGAATGCTATCTAATAAACAATTATAGCGGTAGGCATCGCATTTAAGCTCATCTGGTATAGTATAATTAATTTTTTGCGGGCAAAATAAAAACACATTTTTGGAAGGTGGAATGAATAAGTGATGTAGGAGTGTTCATTTACTATCAATTAAATCCACAAAGAAGCAATTGTGATAGTTTTTGCGTAGGCCTGTACAGACACAATATCATATCGCAGAATAGCATGTTACTTAAGGGAAAATAAAATATGACACAAAAATTTCATGCAACAATAGTGAGATATTTGTCTTATCCAAATTCGAGTATGAGCCAAATACCAAGATAATTTTTCATTGCGTAATTTACTTTTGAATAAACGTTTGAAATACAAGTAATTTCACTTCTACTACAAAAAATTACTCTGTTCCAACATTTTTCTAAGAAAAAAGTACAAAAGTACCAAGTATACTATCCAGTGTCTGAATGGAACAGTCCAAAACAAAATAAGTGAGGAAATAATAATGTACAATGCATTTCGTGTACTATTAAATCATTCACATGCACGTCTCGCAACATGATCTTTACTTTTTCCAATATAAAAGGTATTACTATGGAAACTTTGAAATTCGAATCTAGTCATCATTCACGTCTGATATATAAATCTGAGACGGTACATTTCAACACAATAAATAAATTTCCAACAGTTAGATGGAAGATTTATGAATTACTTCTTTGCCTTCTTTAATAATACTGGGTGAAACAATTAGAATACCAAGAATCAATAGAATGATACAGAGAATATATAAGATTCTTTTAGCAGCTTTAAAAAGCCATCTAATGGAGTGGCACGGCACACATAAATCAGTAGTGTCAAACTTGAAACTTGAATTCAGTTGAAAATAGAAAATTTCAACTTTCAACTCACAGCGATATATGTGTGAGTCACGACTCTTCAGAATGCTATTAGTTTAAAAGTTGAAAATTGAAATTTTCAATTTTCAATTGAATTCAAGTTTCAAGTTTGACGTATATGATAAATTGAGATCAGGAATTCCAACTTGGGAACAAACGCGTCCCGCCTTTCTGCTAGTTACCCATTCAAAAATCTATAAAAGAATGGGCTATACCTAATTGTATAATACCGACAAAACAATCAGGATTCCGCAATGGTTACTTATTACAAACCAGACTATTTTCAATAAATCAAAAGATAAAAAGGATAATTTAGCAGGAACTATTACCAACTTTAGGTATCTATGTAGACTATAAAAAGGCATAGTAGCTGATATGGCATATGGGACTTATTATTAAGCTGTTTACAATGCAAATACCACTAAAATTATTTAAAACACTTATTACTTGACTGACTAATAGAAAAGCCTACATCTCTTTCGGCAACTCACAATCATACGTATTTAAAGCTCACATTGACCTTCAACAAGATACCTCATTAAATCCATACCTATTCATAATTTATCATGCAGATATAGTAAACAATATTGGAGTCTTCCCCACACGCCTATTCGCAGATCATCTGAGTACATTAATTATCCCACAAGTACATAGAAACTATCAAGCGATAGTAAAATTTAGTAATTCAGCGAGGTTGAAATTATTCCAAAATCTTTTCGAATATTCCAAAAAATGGAAGCAGCCGATAAACATCTGAAAGACTGTAGTTCATATGTTTCACCAAGGAGGAAACGGCAGATTTTTGGATTTGAAGTCTGCTGTTTCCCCCTTGTGTTTCGCTCACAAGTGCACAGCAGAAGTCGGCAATTATAATGAACAAAAATAAACTATAAAAAGTAAGATCATTCAAGTATTTAGGCTTTACATGGATAAACAAGATCTCTTTTAAATCTATTGTAGACAGATGTCTCGGAAAAATTCAGAACTCTTACAAAAAATTAAAACCATTACAACAAAATAAAAATATATCTATATATGTATTAATAAATTGTTTTCATGCCTGGTTCTTTCGCTTTTTTACTTGGATTTTTCCTTCTCTTCCAATTCTACCAAACACCAGGCAAGAACTTTTCACGCTGAAATTATAGAGTATACGGCTGCGACTAGTTCATAAATGTTCATTATAACGGTTTTGAGTTATCTGTAATTTATTATTTCATATAACCATGGCAGAAATACACCGCAAAGATTAACCCTTTCAATCCCGTCGTTTTCTTTCGTTCTGTACGATCACGAAAAATGTTAGTTTAATCTCTCTCTCTTGCGTTCAGCTATCACAATCATATGTATTCGAAGTCTAGATTCATTATTCATAGCCACACGAGGTGACTTCCCTTTGAACAGATCATATGATATTCGTCCTCTAAGAAGACGACAGAACGAAAAAAATTCTCTTTCGTTCTGCATGACATCTACGGATGCCATACGGGATTGAAAGGGTTAAAGGAGGAGAAAGGAGAGGGAGATAGAATCAAGAATGACTGCTGACTCAGTGAAAAATATCCCTCACAAAATCGTTATTATTTTTGATTAGGGCTCAGCAAATCCGATTCCTCGAATCAAACTACCTTTTTTTGTAATATAATCCGATCAAAATCCAACAATCGATTGAAATTCCAATCTATTCAATCAATTATTGATGATTTTATCCCTTAAAATCTAATTTTAATCGAACAATTGATTGTAATCTACCCAATCGAATTGAGTGATGATTAATCGATTTTAATGCATTGTAGTATTTAAAACACTAAATATTATAAGTGAATTTGCAAAGCAGTAATGAGTGCAACTTAAATCTTTTTCTATATAGTATGTCAGCCGAATTCTAAATGACTCCCATTCTAATTGCAGATGATGCACTTAACTTATGACTCGAAAATTCATTGTAAATATTCTACATATCATTTATGTGTCATAAAATTCTAAATTAATTTATAACAACGGAAAGAGCTATCATTGGTGCCAACTTTCTCGAAGTATTTTTTCGACACAATTTTTTTCTCTTATTTTTCATAGCTTTTACCAATACTATTGACTGTAGTATAAGAACAAATTAAGAAGTATCCTCTTTAATGTTCTTTAATGAATAATTGAAATTATAATCATTTTTACTGAAAGTTTTCTGATGTCTAGAAAAATAAAGAGAATCGTGAGAGCTTCGCCAATGCTTTCTCAATGAATAGTCGAGATAGAGACGAAAGAAGAAATTGTAGTAAATTATAAGCTAAAATCGAGCTTCAATAAATATCACTCGGTAAAAAAGGAAGGAACGAATCTCATGTCAAATCAGGTTCTAGTCAGAATTTTATATTAAAACGGTCTCGATTTAGTTTCACCTCATTCTATTACTGGACATATATATATAACTTTAACTTAGATAATCTGAGAATGCATCGAGATAGATGCACGTTGTGTAAATGGATCAAACTTACAACTCTTGTAAAACTCCCACATGTAAACTTAGTTGTAGATTAAGAAAACTTTTTCAACGAATATCAATCGGACAGATCAGATGGTGTAGTTTAGGCAAACTGAATCTCGTCAGCACTTTTGAGTCGAAGGAAGAAGTCATCTATAAGGATGCTTTTCGAACTTGCCCCTAGTTTGCATAGACTTAGGATGGAGTCGCAAATTTTCCATAAGTTCTTTTCTTAAAAAAGTACTATTTACTCACCGGCAACTACTGTTTCTAAGTATCGTTGAAAAATCTTTCAAAGTCGACTTTCTTATTCAAACTGAATAGTTAAGCAAAGAAGTATCAGAAACGGTAGATGCTGGTGAGTTGATGGCACTTCTTAATAATAGAACTGATGAGAAATTTGCGACTCCATCCTAATTCTATGCAAACTAGGGACAAGTTCGAAAAACATCCTGATAGATGGCTTCTTCCTTCGACTCAAAAGTTAACTAGCTCCTTATAAAGCAGCGATGATAAAATTTGCAAGTTTCTCTACTTCATAGTAACAGTGCTGACGAGATTCAGTTTGCCTAAACAACATCATCTAATCTGTTCGATTGACATTCCTTGAAAACGTTTTCTTAATCTATAACTAAGCTGACGTGTGTGAATCCTACAAGAGCTAGCGTTCACGAATCACAATTGTGTCAATTGATTTTTATTGGTTATAATCAAAATTCTAACCAATTATAATTGAAACTAGAATCTATATCAATCGATTTTAATCACTAAAATTTTTCACTGGGTGAATGATACATAAATAAAGATATTTATATGTATGCGCAAAAGAGAGCGAGAAAAAAGAGGAGGAAGATAATGTATAGAACAATCGATTACAGTGGTGAGTATATGTACAGTGAAGCCGACGAAATTTTCACAATTACAAAAGAGAAATCACCGAAATCGTATATATATTAATATTTCCAAAAACTAATACAAAAAACCATTAAACTATAATCAGAAATATAACAAACTCGAAACATGGTACTTGTTACGTCTTAAAACAGCGAAGGAAATGAAAGTTAGATGCTAATCATGCATACTGACATGGCTTTCATTCATTGACAGACATAACACCGAATACACCTCTCGCTAGTTTAGATAATCCTAATTAAGCCAAGTCAGCATTAATCATTTTATTCGCACTCTATCTTTCGATAATCATTACTCACAGTATCAGTGAGTAATGATCAATCGAATACAACTATATATGAATTTGACCTTTAATAGCATATACGTGCTTTTATCACTTTTAATGGTTTGCGATTCGTATCGCCTATCCCTCCCATTTTTCACTTCTTTTATTTTTGCTTTTTTCATTTATCTCATTTCCTTGTGCTTCTCTTGCATTACTTCCATTTCTTTTGACACGTACTCCCATCAACACTGGCCCGCTTAAAGAGAAAATAGAAATAGATGGTGTTGTAACAACTCAAGGAGATGCCTCTTACGTTCTTGAATTCTGTTGTCTTATTCTCAACTATGTTGTTATTACGTCCTTAGGTAAATGTGTTCTGGTAACTCTACATCGACCTTTACCATTCTTACCTTAGCGTAGTGTAGTTTTTTCCATCGGAGCGATAGTATAAAAGCACTAGCTAAATACAATGTGTGGATGATTTTTGATATAGAAATGAATATTATGCATAACGGTTCTTAATACTATCTCTAACAACAGAAATCGTCACAGGTATCTCATGTACGGTAAAAATAAACGAAACGTAATGCAATCATTAATCGCATTATTGCTTATAATGCCAACAGGTCACCTCTTTTTTTTATCTCTTGTAAGGACTTCCGAGCTGCACAAAAAACATGCATAAATTAAAAAACAATTGCAGGCTTTGAGATAGTTGAAACAACATGTTCGCTGATTGGGAAGAGAAAAATGAAAACTTCAAAGCCAATGGAGACTAACGTAAGTGGATCGCTTTCCGATGAAATTTCGCTTATGCACCGTTGTTGACCCAAAGAGGTCAATCATCTATACTGAATATGACGGCATCGAGTTCACTTTGGAAAATTCACCACTACCCGGTCAGACAAAATTTTTCAAAAACGCGTTTAAACGCTGAAACGGGAACCGCGATTATGAGCCATTAACGCTAAGTATTAAGACGCCAAAAACGCCGTTTTCCGTGTGAATTTTTCACTTTTTTAGGGCTTAAACGACCAAAAACTTATATCCTTAACAATTAAACGCTCTTTACTCGAAGCGTTAAAGATTCGTGTGTTTAAACTCTAAAATTAATGGTTTCTGGCCGTTTAAGCCCTAAAAAAGTGAAAATTTCACGCGAAAAACAGCTTTAATGGCTCATAATCGCGGTTCCCATTTGTGCGTTTAAACGCGTTTTTGAAAAATTTTGTCTGACTGGGTAGTCAATAATTCACTGGCAGACCACTAATTCTGTTCAATTAGGCAGAACACTCGTCAGTTTTGATGGTGATCTAACGTATGCATCTTCCACAAAATCTATTATCACTTACAATTTTCTATTTTCAGCACTAAAACCGTCAACGGCTCAGATCGCTTTCTACTATAAAACTCAAAACAATATTAAACATTCCTTATAACAAGCCTCACATTCCATTCTTCCTCGGCAAATATTATTTCTGAATTGCCCCATTGTAGAACAACTCATTTGTCATGATAGTTCATTTCCTACGTCGTGCACAGTCATCTTTCAACAAGGGTAAGTACTAATGGACAATAAAATAGTGTAACGAAACTTTGTTCGTCATGATTCATTTCCTACGCAATCTGTACTCATTCATGAGAAAACTCGTTCATTCTCTAAAGTTCACGAAACAAATAAATGACGCCGTTGTTGAAGTAGTTCAAAACTTATGTACACGAAGGTCATCTTACTGACTTCAAACTATCATTTCAAAACAAAAGTAAATAATTTAATGAAGAGGTTACAATCATTCGATTTTACACAGTTATAAAATACCAAGAAAGCAACTGCTCCGTTGATTTAGAAGTGAACTACATACCCGAATAGATTTTTGTTAGAAATTACTCATTTCTCCTGTGATGTTCAACATTAACACGAACTGAACACATTCACTTCGACGTGAAGTACATACCTGAATATATTTTTGGTAGAAATTATTCATTTCTGCTGTGATGTTCAACATTAACACGAACTGAACACACCCACTTCGATGTGAGCTACAGACCTGAATAGATTTTTACTAGCGACTATCTATTTCTGCTGTGATGTTCAACATTAACACGAACTGAACACGTCCACTTCGACGTGAAGTACATACCTAAATAGATTTTTGGTGGAAATTATTCATTTCTGCTGTCATCTAGAATCATACATTAAAACTTTAACAACTGCCTGGAAAATACGGCTATTTATGACGTACAATTTTGTCAAACTTATGTATTTATGGTGTTGGCAGGTGATGTTTAGTGTCACATAGTTCCTCACCGCCAGTGGCATATAAATCCTGAACATGGAATTACTGAATTATGCTCATTAATAACGCAAACGGCGATCATTTGAGTCATAATGAATCTTTGACTCACATTTGTGAAATTGATGAACATTGCAATACTAGTATTCGTTGAGTTTCTATGTTACTATAACCTATGACTGGATCGCAAGACCTTCGTATTCAGAGCTATAAGAAATTCAAACATCACACTGCTACGAACTATTCATATAACTAGCAAGCATTCTAGGATGGTATTAGAAGTACACACATCGTTTGCAAGGTCAAAATATTGCAACAACAGCCTGGTCTGAAAAATGGGCTTATCATATTATTAGCGACAGTGTCGGCAATGATTCGATTCTTTTTGGCGATGACCAAAGTATTTGAATGCAATTTTTGTATCTCAATCCCACTTACACAAAGTTTTTTTTTCCTCTGAACGATTGTTCCCTGTTAAAAAGGTGTCCACAATATAGGAAACGAATTACAGTAAAGCACATTCAGCTTAAACGCCACCTTTGATTCTGGGTCAAACAACCTAATCACTTGCTGAGATACATCGAATTATTCAACAGATCTCTATTGCAAACTATTCATTTTTAATGCGATCACGATCGATATGATGTGCTACTCAGGGATATACGACACAGGGAACATAGTTGAGAAGGGTTCTGGTTGGAAACATTCAGCAAAGAGATAGTTTTCTATAAGATCGTTAGGTCCACGCCGATAACCAACAGTAAATCGCGCAAATGAATATATTTTTGATCAAAATTAATCACACAACATGTAATCATCCAATGCATGCAAAATCAGACGAGTTGCTCTTCTACGCTAGCCAAATATAAGAAAGAGATGTTGATAACAGTAGTTCCTCTAACACATGGGTGTTTATGCTCGACAAACTACAAACTAGGACTTAGACCTCAGTCATGTAACCGAAAACACCATTACTTGAACTCATTTGTTTAACACACAGTCTTTCATCATACTCAAGTGCATATCGCTTCTCAAAGATTCCACTGATTATTAGGACTTCAATTTGCTACATATCATTCATTTCTAGCGCAACGTATTCAAGTAGGTGTCATTTACCCATATTTACTACACACAAACGAAATACTTGCCGAGAAACTTTGTGACACCAAGTCATTTTTCACACCAATGGCCTTATTCACCTTAAAATTGCATATGCCTTTAGAATCACTTGAATAGTGGAACGGAACCAACGAACACTATTCATCACTCATGTCGTCATTGTTAATGATCCTAGTTCACTAAGTTCAACAGTCCATGGAATCAGCAATCGAATAGAATCTGCATTGGTATTTTCACTTTTCCATGTAACAAAACTTATACGTCTCAAAACATGGAAAGTAATTTCTTGGAACATACCAACGCTGAACGGACTTTTGGTTAGAATTGTTCATTTTCCCAGCACGTGCAGAAATCAGCTGCGAATTCTACGCCTTGAATTTACCTTACACCACACCTGCCTTCTAATTTTACACCATCATATTTATAACAAGTGATTCTCACTATGTACGCGCATCTGACATATTCACTTCGATGTGAACTACATAGCAGAATAGATTTTTTCTGGTAATTATT
>OENM01002966.1:0-12860 GCA_900239745.1 Rotaria magnacalcarata
CAAAGTTTAAAAAATAATCAAAACTTGTAGGTAGCGTTGTAGAAAAACCTTTTTTTAAAGTTCCTATGGCAAACGATTTGAGTCTTCTTCAATATACGACTTCCACTTCCGTTAACAAACAAAAAAGTTTTGAAATACAGTGTAAACCGTTCTGCATTTGTTGATTCCTGTTTTCTGGTTCCATATCTCGAAACTTAGTACTTGGCATCACAGTCGCTAAAATTGGTCGTTCATACCACAGTTAAGAATTATGGCTCTTTATGCCATATTAATCACGTCATATATGTGTTACAGACATACAAAGAGACAGACATAGGTGAGTTTCCATTTCTAGACCCTATCCTTTCAGTTTAGAGAACATGCAAAACAACACTCATACCAATTTTGATAATGCATAATACTATAATATTTCATAAAAGCGTGCCCATAATTTTCAGAATTATTTATTCTGCGCAAAAGTGTTAATTATTTTAATGTCTCATTAGTGTCTATAAAGCATGAAAAATAAAAAATGCGTAGCAATAGAATTAGACAAGCATTCGCACACGCGTACTCATACAAAAAACATATCTTTGAATTAATTATCGAACGAACAACGGCAAAATAGTCGAAGAAAAAAAAACGAATACAAAAACTTCGGAATCTTATGAACAACAATATACTTATTGTGCCGCAACATTGTACGGTCAGAGCATGCATAGCAAACAAGATAACGATCAGGTGTGTATGAACAACTGTATGGTTAATAGAATTTTCTTGAGTATTCTTTCTGTTGAAATATAGCGGATGTCTCGAAGGAAATAAACCTCTCAGTATTTTGAGAATATCTATTTACATACTTGTCTCTTCAGACATTATTTTCCATCAAAAGATTTGTGTTTTAATTTTCTAACTGTCAAAGAAAAATAATTTTTTCGATGGCACCTCTTATTGGTTGAATAAGAGTTTCTGGCGATATTACGATCTTTCAATTGATGAAATAAACTAACTTGTGTCATTTTGAATAGTTCAATATATTTAAATCTGCAATACGTGAGAGTCAATGTTAGTTGTCTATAGATTTAAGGTAAAAATTCTTCGTGCATCACCTTTGTGCGAAGAAGGGATGAATATCAGATTTCTCATCGATTTGCTGACATATTCAATCATTTCTGAAATTTTTATTTCAAAGATCTTGTATTATCAAAAATAGTTTTCCCCCTTGTCGAAACTTGACATTCATCCCTTCTTAACATGATAGTGGTGCAAGAATCATTTTTACTTAAAATCTATAAACAAGGAACATCAACAATCATATATGACAGACTTAAATATATTGAACTATTCAAACTGACCCGAATTAGTTTATTTCATCAATTGAAAGAAAGTAACATCGAAATAAATTCTTATTCAATCAACACAAAGTGTGATCAGAAAAATTCTTTTTCTTTAATAGTTTTTTAATCAAAATTAACGTAACGTATTGTAGAAAATTAAAAGACAAATATTAAAAATAGATATCCTAAAAATGCGGAGAGTTTCATTTCCTTGAGAACATTCGTTACCTTAGAATTGTGGAATATTGAATTTAATGTTCTCTTTCTCAGAATCAGCAGCATCACTCATCGAAAACATCAATGGCGCGTGGTCATAAAAAGAAAAACAGAACAGTAGTAGAACATATCGAGGTGCCAAACCACCCGATAATTAACGTTTTCGAAGACTTGCCAATGAACCAGCAAATAGATATAGTAACTGGTGTTTTCGACACACAAAAACAAGATTCGCAACAGGTGAGTGATAATTTCAGAAAAAAGGCAAATCGGAAAAAAACGCACGATGCCTAATGAGCCAACATGGAACTTGGATGAACAGATTTCGACTCTATGTGGCAACGAACAGGTTTATCAAGATGATGTAACTGTACACGATGAAAATGTTGATTATAGATATGACAGCTATGTATTAGAGAAACAACAATCTGTAGAATTACCTGTCGTTGAAGGCAATCAAAATAGTACAAATGAAATCGAAAATCATGGAGCAGGCGAAGCACCGATTATTGGTTATGCTGACGAGCCTCTTTTGCCTCTCGTTGATGCATGTGCTTCTTTGGTCGACATTCTTTACAATTTATCTTTCTGTGTTAATATGGCAGTTGAAGAAACTCCGACAGAGCCACCCGATGGACTCACAATTAATGAGAGTGCTGCAATTCGTCTTTATACCATTGAATGGAAAGCACCACATCGAAGTCTTTATTCGATGCTTAATCATACACTGAAGCACTGCAGCCGTGAAGAACTGCAACCCTATTTTAGATACATGAAACTATTTTTGACTGCCCTAGTTAAATTGCCATGCTCTCCATTGTTGACTGTCTGGCGAGGAGTAACTAAAGATTTGAGTGCTGAATTTCCACCTGGTACTCCAGTTACGTGGTGGGCATTTTCATCCACTACAACCGAATTGGCGGTGCTTGAAAATAATATGTATTTGGGTACTACAGGTGCAAGGACATTGTTTTCTGTCGAAGCTATCAATGGACGAACAGTGCGTGCCCATTCACATTTTGTTATTGAAGATGAAATTTTACTTCTGCCCGGTACTCACATGATAGTGCAATCACAATTTAGTCCAGCATCTGATCTTCACATTATCCACTTGAAACAGGTTGTACCAGAGGAAACGCTACTCGAACCTCCTTTTCAAGGTACTTTGAATATTTTCGATTTGTTTTTCGAACTTTAATTTCCTCTATTGTTAGGTGCATACTTATATCCTAAAATCAAGTGAGTTTTGTTTTGAAATATATTGCATATAATCAAAATTTTCAGGCGTCAGTGGTATCGGAAGAAGCGCTTTGCTGTACCCATGTGCATAATGATGACTACGTGCATCGTAGCAACCATTATCGGTGCTATTCTTGGAACACGAACAAAAATGCCGTTTTCAAGTATGGATACACTTTTTTATGCTCTTTTTTGTGTACTCAAAAAATGAGTACACTCTAGACTCGGTCAGTATGTCCGTTCGTCCGGCCGTTTACACGATAACTTTCGAAAGCAGAGTCAGATCGTGATGAAAGTTTCTTTAAGTTCAGCCTCATCAATGTCTCAGTCGAGTTCGAAGATGAGAAGGATCCGTCAAGAAATGACTGAGTTATCAAAAAAATTGTCATTATTGACCGGACCATCCCTGAGGGGGAGTACAGGGATTTTTCACCAAAAAAAAACCTTTTCTCAGAATTATCCACAACATATATAAATCGACTCAGTTTTTAACGCTGATTCCGAATCTGATACTAGTTTTGAACTAAATCGTAGCTTTCTAACAAGACATCGCCCGAAAACGGTCTCAAAATGCACAAAAACTGCATCCAGAAACCAAAGTGCCTAGTTTCTCATGATAACTTTGGTGTTTAGACATTCTCGAATGACTCATATGTCCCATGTACTTTTTGCAGTACACATAACTCTCGGATGAAATCCGAAGGTTCCACATTTTTTTAATTTCAAACCAGGCAGTTCATGCACGTGATAAGTAATTAATCGATTTCATTTCTAAATCGAATGGCCTATCTCCTTTTCTATTCTAGGTTTTTCAAAAAGGGTGTGTGTGTTGATTTCTTCAGACACATAACACGAAAGTCAACGGTTACATACATATGTCGAACCTAGAGATCTATATCGTTTGAATATTTATTGAATTTATAGAAAATTTTGAGGTAAACAGCATTAAAGACTTAAATCGATGAGTATTTTTTGAGTTATACTTCATTCTGATGTATCTGTTTAACATGTATATATATCAGATCGATCCGAACGCTATCAACTATTATAAATGGTACTATGATATTTCGTGCATAAATTGTAATAATATAAAGTCTCATCTCCTATATTCTTGGAAGAAGCACCTGATCTTAATTCTTCTTCCATATTCACATCGAATCATTCTATTGTAAATTAACAAATAATCGTGGTTCCTTGAATCAAAACATAATAAACACTTCTGTCACACGCATCTTTTTTTGTTTTTGGAGTTTTCAGTGGTAAAAATGCTTTATAAAAATGTTAGACATGACCATCATCGATATGACGAACCAGTTCTTCTGAGAACACTATATCTCCCGTCAGATACTAAGATACTTGCAAAATTAATACTATCTTGACTAACGAGTTTTTATTGTTTTACATATCATGAGAGAGCTGTATGAATGAGGATGTTGTATCAAAGGATAGTTTGATTGCAATTTGTCATCAAACCAGGGTTGCCAGCTGTTCAGGTCCCAAATGGGGTACACTAACTTCGAAATGGGGTGCACATCGGGTACAACTCAGTTGTGAATGGGGTACATTCGTGAGGTACGCAGTTTACATCTTTCACACGGGTCATCAGCGACGGAAGTCAATTTCGAAAACTACTTTCAATCTGGAAAGAGCATTCTCAGTTTTTAGTTTTACTATAGAGCCTAGCTTTCGAATTGAAATCTTGATTTTCCAATATATGTTCACAGTAAACTTTCATTGTGACATACATCTATTCAATTCAATCATAATAAAGCAATGTTTACTCAAAACGAAGCTTCTCGATTTATATTTACACTAACCGTTGCACGTCTTTTTTCGAAACTGTATTTTTGTTGACTTTGGCACGCTTTATCAGTTGCGGTTGTGTTTGAGCAAAAGAAAATAATCTTCACATTTCATAGTATTATTCAACCTGATTTTCAATTCAGCAGCTATATTTTCATTCGCCATCAAATTTCGACTGGCTATCCATGCGCTTTTCATATGATTAAAAACGCCTTCCACAAATCCATTCGAGCAAGAAATTGAGTATGCATAAGAAATAATTTTTGTGCATTTCAAATTGAGGCTTAACACCTTTATCAATACTAGTAAATGTCGTATAAAGAGACAGAAATTTTCTGAATTTCAACCAAAATATAGATGATAGTGGTCGTAACATTCAAAAATGAAGATGGGGTACAAAAATGCGTACCTCAGGGGTACAATATTTTTTGAGGTACAAAAGGCTCAAATGGGGTACGGCTGGCAACCCTGCATCAAACTAATTCAGTATTTTTAACGCGAGCAATTCATCAAAACTTTATCTCTTGAATTTTAAATTAGGCTATCAGTAATAAATGCTTTTTCAAACGCTGGATTTCCATGTACGAAAAAAAATATTAAAAACATGAATCCTTTTGTCATACCATGAATATAAATTATTTTATGTTTCTAGCTGTTGTATTCACAAATCCGTTTCAATCTCCAACAGGCTCTCAAATAGGTAACTCGCCGATTTCTCTAGTGTATGGTTATTTTAATCATGATAGAAATGTTGATTTCGCAATTCTTAACTTTGAAGATAACAGTGTGGATATATTGATGGGTAGTGGGGATGGCGCCGTATACGATTTTTTGCTATAAGAAAAAAAGTCAAATTATAATCCAAAAAGCTCTGTGAGGTTATTAAAAACGACCAGATTTCCGGATTTTTGTGAGTAGTTTGAGACGACAGGGACTTAGTCAGGCTCATTGACAATGCATAATGAATAATATTGGTCTTTGACCATAAAATTAATTCGAAAAATTAATAAAAGATTTTTTATTTTATATGAGCAACATAAATATTTATTTCAATAAAATAAAATAAATAAATCGACAACGAACAAAAAAAGACACAATATGTGCATATTATTTTAGTCTGACTTAGTGTGTCTCTGTTATGTAAAGCCAAGCCACTCGAATAGGAATTTCCCTATCAGATAGAAGAAAATAGAAAATATACGATCTTCTAAGTGAATTGACTTTTGAGAATGTATGGCAGAGGTGCAGAATCTGCCGAAAAAATAACAACATCTCCCCACACGACAATTTTCTTTTCGAAAAATTTCCTCCACTATAAAATTGAATAATAAAACAAGGAATTCTCGTTGAAGATGTACGTATATGTTTCAAAAAAATTGTCAATAGTCTACAACTTGTTCTTTCATAATACTTGCTATTGGTGTTCTAAATGTCTCAAAAAAACTATCGACTGTCTAAATATAACAGAAGTAACTTATATACATTATGCAAAGATTACAGAAAAAAATTGAATGTATCTATATGCACCAACAGGTGCTCCAAATAACTTTTGTAGATTTAGCGTATCAACAAATGTAAGATCACCTAAACCATTTGGAATAGAAAAAAAAGAAACTCTATAACAGTCAATCCAGCTTTCTCATTCTGTTTTAGAAAATCTTCAAAAGCTTGTTGTCTTTCTTTTTGTTCTCGCGCACATTATATACATGTAATTTGTTTTTGAAAACTGCAATTCTAAATTATCTTTTAAACTTTGAAATCGTTGTGATAGAAGTTCATTTGCATTTTGTTTAATATGTTGAAAAATCTTAAATGAAGAATTCATGACCGCTTATAAATGTTTTGGTGCATGTTTTCTCCCGATAGAACGAGGCAAACACATGATTTTCTCTAAATTATCATTGATTTCTAAACCTCTTGTCACAATGAAGTCATCTGAGCATATAACAGAATCAAATCATTCTCACATCACCTGCTTGTGCATATGATGATGATGATGAATCTCTATTGTTTTTTTTTCCTAAGTTAATATTGAAGGTGAAGTGACAGTGCTAATCTATGGGTTTTATTAAGTCAGGAGACTATAAAATGACATTTTCTTGCTGTTATTTTTCAAATTTAACATCATTGGTAAATGTTCTGCTACTTTCAGTTATTTCTTTGCCAAAATAATATCTAGTCAAGTTATTTTCAGAATCTTTAATTTAAATGTTTCTTCATGATGTTTTTTTCTAATGTACTTTTGCATTATCTTGTCGTCCGACTCATTCACAATAAAAACATGGTACCTGCTATTATTCTAGAATACACTTCTATTATTCAGACATACTAAATATTCTAAAAACGAAGAGGAAGCGAAACAAAAATTAGGTAAAAAGAAAAGATTTTCGAGTGATAAGGATCATCTTATTCTTCATCTGTCCTGCCATTGTATATGTATAAGAGTACACAATCACAACGATATGTAGCTAAAGAGAAAAGACGGCAACTAGTGGCATTGTATTAGGGAAAAAACAAAACGAAAAGAAGAGAAAACAAATAGCTCTTTTTGCATCATGGTTACGCCCAAGGAGAAAGATAGATACTAGTACGACGCATGATCAGTGTAAAAGAAAGAAGAACATACTGAAACTATGAGAAAAAATGGATGGTTCTTTCAAAATTTATATAAAATAAAGGAAGAAAGGTGCCATATATGATATAGCTACCTGGCTGCCCATAAATGGTGATTTCATTGTTATTTGTTTGTTCAGGCATATTCATTGATGATGATTGGTTTAATGGTTCGATTGGTACTACTTCATTATTTGATCGTTCAATTGATACTTCGTTGTTTGCCTGTTCGATTGGTGGCGATGGTGTTTCGTTCTACTCAGGTCGAATAGTCCGGCCTGGAAACGACCGGTTTCGGGTAGTTCCGTTGATTTTGTGGAAGCAGTATTCCGGCTGGAAATTTCTCTGATGATTTCCGATCAATTCCTGCTGGAAAGCACCGGAACTTGGCAGGAATCCACCGGAAAAGTTCGGCCGTATTTTTGACCGGAATACTACTTCCATGTTCCAGCGATTTCCCGTGTTTTCCTGCAGGATATGGTGACTTTCCCGCAAATTTCCTGGAGTATCCTACGGGATCCGGTGGCCAGAATGTTCGACCTGGGTTTCTCATATACGAGAGCAAACCATCAAGGTTTGTTTTGGTCATAACAAAATAAATGTGAAAAAGGAAGAAGACTGAAAGAGAAAAAAACGACACAGTGACGAACGCATATATGAAAAAAATACTGCTTATCTATTGAAAA
The DNA here is from genome assembly GCA_900239745.1 of Rotaria magnacalcarata. Lineage (NCBI taxonomy): Eukaryota > Metazoa > Rotifera > Eurotatoria > Philodinida > Philodinidae > Rotaria > Rotaria magnacalcarata. Next base: position 7,874 of record OENM01002966.1, read on the forward strand.
TGACATGGTTCATTGATTCATGTAAACAGAAGTAGATGGGAAAAAACCAAGCAAAAACGTCAGCGATAAATACGATGTGCAAGCGATTACCAACATACCAAAACAAATTCGTATTCTCCAATACATCTTATCAAGTACGTATATTTTATTCAACTTACATTGTTCATTGATAATATAGAAAAATTATAGTGAATGATTTTTAACATGAAGATAATGATTTTCAATAAAAGATAAAACTTTTTTTTTTGATGTATCTTGCTGTTGAATTTTCTTCCGAACATACATTTGATTTAAGAGATAGATAAAATAGAATGCTGAATCTATTCAAAAGAAACTTCGATTCGAAAGGATGAAAGCTACCAATCTTTCAATTGATTGTCAAAACATGTGAAAACTATTTAGTGTTTAGCTAGTATTATGACTAAGGTATTAGTACTACCGTACCATATTGATCTGCTACATTTATATTAAGAATTGCAAATGTATCAATCATTTGGTACAGTGGTCACTATAGTTTGAATCTCTTAATATTTTCCTTATATTGACTTCTCGAATTACATGGATGCGATAGGCGTCAAAGTTTGTCTCAAACGAAACTGACGTGTTTTATAGAAAAGCTAATTCTCAGTATGTAGTAGAGAATTCTATTGGCTATCAACTAGAAAATAAGTCTTTGTCTGAAGTCATTATTAACCGAGTTAGATGAGGGCCTGTATAATATCAAACAAGTACATTTCAGATTTTAAAAAACTCACAAGAATTCTATTATTTAAACGTTTAATTTTCCAAACAATCACAGAATTTTGAATTCAGCTGGGTAGGCATTCTGCAACTGCTACATCAGTGATAGCTCAGTCATCTAAAACAACACTTCTTAGTTATTCATTCCATTAATTCATTCTTTCTTGCATTATTACAGTCTCTTAAATACATACAACATGGATAAAAACAAATCATCCACAGCTAGCAGTTCAACCTCTGCCGAATACAGTGAAAACGTGGTTTCAGCAGCATCAAAACAGGCCACTACTAGCACTACTATTACAGCTTCCTCAGAAGACTTTCGAGCACGACCAAGAAGAATCGTGCAAAATTTCCTTTTAGTATGGCTCGATGCCAATATTGATGAAAAAAAGGAAGATTTTCGAAAGTCACTGACAGAGCTCCGAAAGATTTTCGTGTCAATAGAACCATTTACTGATGTCGACCAATGTGTTGATTATCTAACAAGTATACATGATCAAAAAATTTATTTAATTACTTCTGCGTCACTTGGTCAAACGACAGTACCACTTATACATGATATAGCTCAACTTAATACGATCTTTGTTTTCTGCTCAAACAAAGATGAACATAAATTATGGGCGAAAGAATGGGCAAAAGTGAGAGACATTCACGACTCAATACAGTCTATATGCATGCAATTAACAAAGGCAACACAATCATGCGACCACGATGCAATACCGATGAGTTTCATACCAAAACGACAAATATCAGAAGCAGCATCCAGAGAACAAAATTTTGATCGATTACCGCCATCTTACATGTACTCGGTGATTTTCAAGGATATCATATTAGAAATCGATGACGATGACACCAAATCTATTAATACTTTGGTGATTTACTGTCGACAACAAAATATTCCTGAAATACAGATAAACTTGTTACAGAGTAATTACCACAAGGAATCACCAATTTGGTGGTATACGAAACCAATGTTTCTCTTTAGTATGCTAAATCGTGCCTTACGAATGCTCGATATGGAGGTAATGATAAAGTTAGGATTTTTCATTCGAAGTCTTCATCGTCAACTGGAACAATTGCACCAAGAACAGTCGGCAAATTTCCAAACAGCTTTTACCGTTTATCGGGGTCAGGAACTCAGTCAAAAGGATTTTCAGAATCTACTGGATTCAAAAGGTGGTTTACTATCGCTCAACAACTTTTTATCGACTAGTAAGAGACCATTCGCATATGTTGTTTCTCTTTCTGAAACTATTTGACTAATACTATTTGATAAATGTGAGGCGGCGAAAATATAGCAAAGCAAAGTTTCACTGGATGAAGACAACAAAAACTGATGTGAAAACAAACTTAGGTGCTTTAGTAGTGAATTTTGTTTTCAGATAGAAAAATTAATATTTTCCATAGAAATTATATGAATTAAACTGCGGGTTTGACTATTATTCGAAATTTTATACCATAAGGATATCATTCATCATAGAAAAACTAGAATGTATACTTTTACTTGAGTATGAATGCAGGAAAACATAATGTAACTTACTTGAATTCTATCAAGGTATCCATAAACTGATTTCGAAGCTAGCCACAACTATTCTTTTTAACTTTTTGTTAGGATTTTGTTATAAATATTCGTTTATTTAATTTATAACGAAAGTAACAAAAAACGATAACGATAACGATAACGAACGAACGACATAGTCGCTCCGTTTATCACGGAGACGACTCGATATAATCACACCCACTCTTAGATCATCGATCGATCTTTATATATATATTACGATAGCGAATCAAATAGAAAGAGAAAAAGGAAAATAGTATAGATGTTATTGGGACAATAGGTACCGTCCCATAACACTTTTTCATATTATTCACTACTTCTCTGTAATTTTAAAGTATAAAAGTACGCTTTTTCACAAACTTTCATTGTACAAGTAGCATATGACATTACGTCGCTAACTCTCTACTTAAAGGCTATGATCACGTAAAATAGATGAATTCGATATGCTATAGTCTTCGAAACATTGTAGTTAAACCGAGGCATGATTTGGAAGTAAAAATAGAAAATTTGCTCGTATTGATCACCCAAAGCATTTGTTTTTAGGAAATACATATAGATACCATATGACAAAATCGTGCAACATTGAAAAAAAACAATTCATTCACTGAATAATAGAAATTAAAAATACATCCGATTAGATTAATTATCTGAATATTCTATTTGATTAGAATTAACACTGAGTCTACTCATTATACTCGATATTTAGTCGCCAACTATGTTGCATTATGCCTACTGAAATATTATCGCATTGTATGTCATTGAAAAACATTCAATTTTATGCCGACTCGTTGGTACCACTCGAGACTACCCCAAGCAAGGTACTATGCAGTTATTCTATAGGTTTTCACATTCTGAAGTCTTAATCTAATAAAAGTTTCAGAGAAGCAACTAATTCTTATCAGATTCAATATCATCTTGACAATAAAATTATCAATATACTTACTATTCGTTCATCTTCATAAATTCGTACTCTAGATAAATTTCATGAGCGAGAGTTCTACCTGGAAAATGAGACAAAGTGAAATCTCTCACATGAAGCATTTTCTTTAATAAGTTAAAACAACTGTTTGAGTATTTTTTATTAAAGCTACATAAAGACTGTCCTGTGTTTTAAGATTAACTATTAGTATTTGTTTATTAATGTCAAGTATTAACAAAGTATCATATTAAAAATCTGAAAATATTATCCAGATATTTCTGTCTCTCTTTTCAGTTTGTTGTACTGTTAGCATAAATACACTAATATCTACAACCAGTAAGAATAACATAACATTATGTTAAGAATAATAGGAGTTGACAAACATAAAAGATTACTGTTTCTTTACAGTCAGAAAAAAGCGGTTATTAATTTTCAAAAAAGGTAAGAACTCGATCTTATTACAAAAAATATTTCTTCACCGAGAAAACTAATAACCGGTTCGAATTTCTTTACCCTAACGAACTTCGGTCATAGTTTTTTCAAAATTACTTTTTGTAAGTTAAAAAGGTTCGACAACAAATTTTTGACTTGCATAGATGAGGACACGCCACTCGAGACTTATTCTTCCAAACATACAAACATGCTAACACATTTTTATTTATATGATCCTTATGTTAATGGTGATTCATTCTTTTTCTCTCTCTCTCTCTCCTCTCTTGATACCTTGTTTCTCTCTCATGAATGTATTTTACTTTATTTGTTATTGTGATTGTATTTCTCTCTTCTTTTCTTTATCTTCTTCTCTTCGTTATCGTCATATATGTATATACGTATATCTAGTGATTTAAGGGCATAAAGCGAAGATTTAACACATCCCAGGAGATTCAATCCGACCAGTCGATCCGATCGTTTCCGGCATCGGATCCTATGGATTTCGTTGCTTTTCGGTCGGCTCCGTTGAATTCCGACGTACCCTGATTCTCCTGGGATGAAATAAATGAACTATGTTACGTTCGTCGATACGAGCTAACACCATAGCACAGTCGAATGGAGAAGACTAAAGTATTCTCTTTCTTGTCCTCCATCAAGTTGATATTATTCTTGAATCTGCGTGAAAGAAAAAGATGTGGCAATGAACTTTGTTCAAGATTCGCCACACGAAAGTACAGATAATGTGAGTGTTATTTTTATTATGACAATTGATCCAACTAAAATATCAACTTCAATCACTCCATATGCTATGATCGATGATCATACTGCTATTCCATCAGAAGAAGAAATACTATTTACAATGCACACTGTGTTTCGTGTCGATAAAATGAAAAAGCCGGCTGAGAACAGTCGTCTTTGGGAAGTACAATTGACTATTACTGATGATAATGATCCACAACTTTCTACTCTTACCAATCGCATCAATAAGGAGATTGACGGTAGAGGATGGCAGCGAATGGGTAAATTGATGCTCAAAGTGGGTCATTTCGATCAAGCTGAAGAACTCTACAATGAATTATTGGATAATGCTTCCACTGATAGTGATAGAGCATTTATCTATCATATGCTTGGGACCATGAAATACCATCAAGGTAAATACCAAGAAGCAGTTATTTTCTTCGAAAACTCACTCAAAATCTATCGGAAAACTCCTCTAGAAGATGATGCCTCGTTGGGTTGTAGTTATGGCGCGATTGGTCTTACGTATAACAACATGAGTGAATATTCGAAAGCACTTGAATTTTACGAAAAAGCAAATCAAATATTTGAAAAAG
>OENM01002967.1:1983-12858 GCA_900239745.1 Rotaria magnacalcarata
GACGAGTGTTGTACCCATAGCAAGATGCGATGAATGCAAAGAAGAAAATAATCTAAATATTCCATATGCAAATCTAATTCAGTTGATTATGAAAAATATTTCATTGAAAAAAGTATACTTCGATAAGGAATTAGAGAGGAAGTGTGGTTCGCCCGAAGAAAATATATAGTTTTGATATAAATACATGATCTGATGGTGAGTATCTTATGATAATTTCAGATAATACATGTTGGTGACTGATGTTATTTTACTTCATTTCATCCGTACCGCTAGCAGTAACCGGTTTCGTCTTAGTCACGTGTAGGAGGAGAAGGCGAGTTTATTTGAGAGCATTTTCTAAAGGTTTTTCTATTTTCCCATAGTAGAAAACATTTCAAATAAATTGATAGTATCTCGAATGAGTTCCTAAACACCTATTATTATTACGACCAGTCCGCAGTTCATATATGTTAGAACTACAGTTAGACTCTATTATATGCTTCAAGCTACTTATTATCCAGTGCGTTTCTTAGTTTGTCGTATGCGTCAGCAGCGGAACTGATAAGTTAGATGAATGACATAATAAAAACTGTGTTTGCTAACTTCCATTTGCAACATTATTATCGGAATTCTTCATTCTATTTCCGGAATTACACTGAATTCCTAGGGATTCCGGGAATCGGACAGAATTCAAGCTCGGCCTGGTTCCGGAATGTTCAACATTGTGGAATAGGATGACTGCTCGTAATTAGATGAATAGATCGCAATAATAATATGCTCTTTCAGGTGATCATACTTTCAGTTGGAAATATTAAGAATTCAGAAAAACATTTAACAAATACATTGGTGTAAAATTGGATGCGCTCATGGAAATTCAGGATAGTGCGAATCAAATCCTTAAGAAGTTTTTCCTAAAGCGAAAATTAAAAGATCAAACAGCACTCATTCGACATGGAAAATATTCATCTTATTTTAGATTCAGTATGTTTTTCTCTCTCTTAATACTTGTCATAACTATAACAATGACGGATGGGCAAACTGAATCATTGTTTAGTTCCGATCGTTTGCTTGGTCTCGAAGAGATTGAGTCAGGATTCGATGTGACGAATATGGCTTCGCGAGCTCAATCGGAATCTCGATTTCGAATATTTGATCTGAGCGAGACTGGTTCCAATAAATTCAAAGTTTCAGTGCAAGAACGAGAGCGTACTTTCAATACTCCACTTAGTGTGCAGGTGAACAGTGTCAATAGACGCCGTGATGTCAATTGTGAAGATTTGTCGAGTGACTATACACACTTCTATTCAAAGTACGTATTTTTTTTTCTCATTTTATTCTAACGAGAAACATCTTGTCTTTGTTTGTTACGCAGCTATTTTCAATCGACGCGGAGCAGTTCGAGTTCGAATCGTCACTGGGTTNGGAGAAGTACTAGCCGTCATGATACCTTACGAAAAATAGAGGAGGCCATTAATAAACAGTCCAAAACGGTTGCTACATCAACTTCTTGGTTGGGCCTTTATTCTATTCAACTGGGACCATCTTTCATTCTTAAGTAAGTTATTTTTTCTTCCTACCATTCGGATGAACTTCCCCGATAAGCTCTCTTGGTGCACTGCATCAATTCTGAATTTGTTGTTTGAAAATATGTTTCATGCTGCAGAAAAGTACTGTTCCAATCAGAACTGAAAAACCCTCTGCCGTTCAAACTGTTTAGGATGTTGATGTGGGTACAACACTCACATCCCAAATTTATACTAATTTCATCAGCTTGACTCAAAAATCTCTATAAACACGCGGATAATCTTCTAATCTCCTGGCAGAATGATTTATTTTTGTAATAACTAGCCAAAATTCCTGATGTGCCAACCTTTGTTCCCCGTTATGACCTGTTATGCATATGATGAAATTTCTCGCAGCAATAAAAATTGAAAACTGCATACTTCGGCGTACTTCAATGGTATACAAAGTCTATCACTTACAAATGTTCAGCTTAATTACATGTAATGGATAGTACAGTTTTCTTGATTGTTCCCTTGAATTCCCAAGCTGAGTGTAGGACCTTCCTCATGTTTAACAAACATATATTGGGATTGCATAAAGATTGCATTGAAAACTTTCTTTTCACTATCGAATAGTAAAAGTGATAAGAAACAATAATAAAAATATAATAATTTATCATGATTCTATGGTGACATATTTTTTCTATCAAAAAAATTGACACAAAAGTGATTTAGTAAAACACATTAGATATTTGTGAATGCGTATCCACTTAATAGATAAATTCTACTGTATCTTAATGAATAGAAACAACCATGAACATCAGTACAAATTGTTTGATAGGCAAAAAGCACCTTTGTGTTCAGTTTGTTGCAAAAATTCAATCGATCGTTCGCCATTATGCGTTGCAAGTTTGATACTTGTTGTGATTGTCTTCACATCACATATTTTAAAATTCACGTTGCTTTTATTTATGTAGCCTAATATACATATATAAATAAAAAATGTCTTTGAACTATTCATATTTATCTCCCAAAGTTGAAAATAGAATTGTTATGTACGTTTGTCATATTTGTTCGATAGCAATTTATTCTGACAAGCTTTGTACCGTTTCTCATCGCCAAAGTTTTCCCATTGAAATTTCCAAGAATTTTTATGTGAAAACTTATTCAAAAAATATACTGTTGGGTACATATTGGTGAGCTCTTTGTAGAAAGCGTAAATTGGTCGGCATCGTCTTAATCAACTAAGCGCTATAGATAATTTTACTGCTAAATAGACTTTCAAAATGGTGAATCATGAGAAATTATTCATACGAACACACCAGTACATTTAGCCTATATAGAACGCGAAAACGTCATGATTTTCAGTATTACAAGACTGGTCATTTTTCTGAGTCATTATTTTCTGCATTTACAGATTTGATCCTCTGTTCAATGCAAGTATGTCTGCTATTATCAATCAACAGCATGCCGCCAGAACTGAATCAGAACAAGTCCTTTACAATATGCTCTTAGAAACATTTGGTACTCATTATGTGACGCATGTGATCCTTGGTGCCACCGCACACATCTTCACTTTAATAAACGACGCTTACGCTAAGTCATCGTCATTTCAAGAAACTACGTCAGAAGTCATCAGTAGGAGCCGTTCGTTTTTTAGTTCTTCATATTCAGTGGACTATTCGCACCAAATTCAGACGAGCGTTAGCGAATCATTTCGAAAAAACTCTCAATTTTTTGTTGAATATAAGCCACCTGCAGTATTGGTGCCTGGTAAAACCGAATGGCAGTAAGTAGATATTTTTGTCGTACTGATACATACTAAATTTGTATGCTTATTATAAACTTATGAAAAATCTTTCGTAAACAGGTGTTTCTCCCATATTTCATCTAAACAGAATATGAATCCTACAAATTAATTAGCTTCAGTAAAATAGATGAAAACATGAGATATACAAACATTAAATTTTATTAATTTTCATCCTAAATGTCAAAATTTGACGAGATGAATCGATGAAAGTATCGTGAGTTGTCGTTGTCATTCTATGCACCTATTTGATCGAAATGAATGGATAAATGCTATTAATTGTTCCCAAATCTATGTAGGTAATAGACTAGACATGAGAGATTCAGTGAAAGTTTACTCTCCGGATGAAAACGAGCCCAGGCAGAGTATCTACACACTGTTTCATCAAGAATGTTTTGCGTGTAATAGAAACCAATGGCACAGAGAAGAACCCTATGAAACAGTGCGAAGACTGGCAAGACTAAGTTGAGCTAGGTAACGATCTGAATTTCATTCGCAATGAGTTGAATCAGTTGATAAATACTATTTCATGGTGTTTCGCAGTTTCAAAAAATCAACGAACCGAAGTTCATTTGGAGGAGATTGGATGATTTAATAAAAACAAACTGATAAGATCATTATCCATGAGCAAAAATATATACATAATACAGATCATTGTTATAGAAGTTGGGATAAGAGATGAAACCGCGCGCCTCTCAGCACTTAAATAAACGCATCCATGTGAGTCTCAATTTACTCATGAGTAATCTGAATATGAAAAAACTGACTGAAACATACGCAAGATTTTCTCAAAAAGTATCGATGGGTACGACAGCAATTCTGTCACAGCATACATGCTTTTGTGCATTAGACAATCAGACAATTCATTCTCTTCTTTTTTTTCTAGATCTTGGATAGGCAGTGCTGTTTTAGCTCCAGTTGTTGTTAATCGTACACTTGCACCATTGTCTAATCTATTCTTTGAATATCCACACATTCAAGCTCATTTACGGCGTACAATAGACCACTACTTGAACCATGGAAAATATCCAATGATTGCTGAACTCAATGGATAGGATAGAATTGATCATGTGTTATTGACAGCTTTTTCTCTGATGACTTACATTTTTCTTAGATCTCCTTTTGATTTAACAGCGGTGCTTATTGGTAACTTTTGATCTATCTCCGAATATTTCCTTCTTGCTACTAATCTCATGATATTTTTGTTCAATAAACTATTGGTTGACTTTCAGTTCTTGACATCTTTAATAATTCTCCTGTTATTATTCATTTGTGTATACGAAATATTTAAATATAATTGTTTATGTATACATTTACCACTATTCAACTGCAGGAAAATTTTAGTGTGATAACTGCACTGTTGTTAGTACCAAAACTGAATATGCAGACTTGTTATGAATATATGTACAGGTTAATTCCATGTATGGGGGAGTTTCTGTCTAATTTTGCAATGTCATTCTTAGGCGGTATGTGCACTCATTGAAGTGACTTGTTGTACTAGAATTTTTATTTTAATGTTGACATCATCCTTGGTTTCGAGTTTATAATCTTTAAAGTGATTGCATGAGGCACACCGATGATAGTAGAAAATGAAGTTAAACTATTCAGACTAATTATAATGACCAACTATCGAGGCATGAATGCCTTCTAATTGTTTGTGATGTATCAGAAAAATTTAAATATATATCCGAGAGTTAGTTTTTCTTTTTTCTACACTCATACCCACACTCTCAAGATTAAGGTGGCGATGATAGCAGAAGTCTCTCGAAAAAGAAAAAAATCGTGAATCCGATTGAACCGATAATACATATTCGTATGTTAATATGTTGATAGAAACATTTGACTAATGATGAGCGACACCAATAGAACTTGTTCAATTTTAGTCGAGAATACAGAAAGGTTGGATATTGTTGAATTGCCAGGATGTTGTGTAGTTGGTGGATCCGGGGTTGTCGGACAATTGAGATCTAGCGTCCAATCGTCACTACCGACACAGTGTCTACAAACAAGTAGTCCAAGCGGATCAACTTTATCTTTGATAGTTTTTAGTTGATTGTAAATTGTTTGTGAACCATAAAAGTTTTCTTGCCAATTAACTTCATTCGGATCAGCTTCGTTAGAGTAGCAACTAGGCTGTGAACCAGTCGATAGTTGATCTAAAATTTCTGTTCGTTGTGTAACTTGTTTAGCTAAATATTGTTGAACGTCTTCAGATGTTGTATCTAACCAACCCTGCGAATATACCATATGAAGGAGAGCAGTACGCCATGCTGGGTTGATGCTGTTATTTGTGTTTGATATATTTGATACTGCTCCACCGGCTACAATATGTCCAAGAAGACTCGATCCGGTACTGGATTGACCTCGTGCTTGGGCAAATACTTCAGCGACTTTTTCTGGCGAATTACGAACCGTACTTTCCCGAATGAGACGTGAACTGAGTAGAACATTGAATCCAGTAGGATTGGATGGTTCCAGTATGATTGCAAAATAATCATAAAATGATTGAAGAGAAAAAATTAGTGTCTTTCCAAAATCCAAATCCAAATTTTTAATGGCGAAGTCAGTTAATGTGTCATTGACTGCTGTTAAATTTCCGTTCGGTACATGAAATACCCCAGCCAGTTTCATATCGAGCATGTTGAAATAACCAGACCAGCCGGCATCAGCCACTGTTGAAACCAATCGAATGAAATCTTCTGTCAAGCTTTTGTATCGAGCTTCATTTGGTGTAGTTACATCAAATGTAGCAACAACGATACTTGGAGAAGGGAATGTTCTTAGTACAACAGAGAGTACTACGGCAAAAGTGCCACCACCGCCACCATTCAACGCCCAAAATAAGTCGCCATTCTGACATTCACTTACTGTTTGACGTTGCCCATCTACAGTAACGACATCGTATTCGAGTACTTGATCAGCTGCCATGCCTTTCCAACGTGATAGGGGACTGTGACCACCACCTTGCACGTAACCACCAGCCACTCCTACAGATCCAGCTGCTCCACCGATGGCTGTCAAATTGAATTCATTCAACCATCGATAAACTTCACCCCATTGTACACCTGCATCTATTCGAGCAGCATTCAATATAGTAGGATGGCCACAAGATGAATATTGTTCAATCAGTGTCATAGTTTTCATATGATGAAGCCATAGAAGTAAAGATCCGGTAGCTGTTGATCTACCTAAATAATCGTGTCCTGTACTTTTGATAACTAAACGAAGATTATTCGAAGCAGCAAAACGAATCGTTGTCTGAACATGTTTGGGTAGTGTTGCACTGACAGCGAATACAGCTACAGAACCTTGATTGCATATCGTGCTATTGTATGAAATTGAACATGAACTATTTTCCCAATTATGATTTTGCATTGCACCTGTTTGATCACTACGCCACGTTGCATTATACCACTGTGCTTTAGCTAAAGTACATGCTTGTGCATCATATGTTTTTCCATTGCATACAGCAGCCGATGGTTCGGGTAAAAGAAGACGCCCGTCAATTGTTTCATTGAATGCTTCCCATACGGAAGCATTTGGCCAACACGATGAATTGTTCGCAAGACAACGACAACGGCGTTCTTCAAATAGAATAATATTATGAAAGCATTCAATGTTAGAAGATTGACCTACCGCACATTGCGAATTGTTGATATAGGATGACTAACATGAAATAGACGATTATACACACGTTACGAATCGACATATTTTAGAGAGTTTTAGTTATTTAACTAAATTTTTTCGTAAGTATCCGTAAGGCATCCATATATATGTGTATATATACGAAGCATTGTTTATCTCTATATTGACTCAGCATATCTTGATATTCAAGATATCGCATGGATGTATGCTCCACGTTACATGAATGTTATCATGAGATATGCAAATAAATGGTATGCTTTCAATTACAATCAAGACGTCAAGGAATCAACGAAAAACAATGTTAAACCAATAGTTAGATATCGTCGCCACGTCTTTCTTTTGTTTATTTTTTAAAATTCAAACAAAACCTCCTCGTAATGAAGAAAGCCATTCATATATATGAGGTTAAAGGACCATTCTTCTTCACATCAAAGAGAAGAGAAATCACAGAATAAATGTATACGATAACAAACGAACTAGAGAAAGAAAAGGTAGAAGAACAGATGACGAATATTCTATTCTAACACCAATAGAATTATTCATTTATCTTGAGAACGAATATCTACTAAAACAAACGCTTACAATATTAATGGAGAATTTTCAATACGACCTCACCACCATAAATTTCAGAAGGATGTATAAAAAAATATACTGCAGTATAGGAAAACAAATCGTTTTCATTCAGCTATGGAATCGAGTCAATTTCGTTTGAAATTATTATCGATAAATTCAACTAATCAAACTATGAATAATAAGTTGATAACTTGGTAAAAATAGTAAAATTCAAAATATCGGATATGCTGGGTTTTCCAGAATGATACATGATTCTAATCGTACCAGTTGATATAAATCATGTCCATCAAAAACATTATTCAAGCGAAATGGCTAAAAAAATAATCGATATTCATATTGATATTGGTAATATAGATAATTTCTTTTATTTGATCTTATTATTATTATTATTATTATTATTATAAACAAACATGATAGCTAAACTTGATCAACTCAAGAGTATTATAATGGGGAAACTGACACTTCGTCTCACCTCTTTTTTACGAACTCCGGTAAAATAATTTGTTTACGATCTCCTGACATGAAAAAAGACATGGTGTTTGGAACGGAGTTCGTAAATGAATTACAACAAAAATACAGGATGTTCGGAATAAACCACGTGCAGGAGTTCGGAATCAATTCTGACAATAGCCTTTTCGATATAACCATTGAAAAAGCTATTTTCAGAATTGATTCCGAACACCATGTAAATTTTTCTCTTTACGAACATCAAAATTTGGTTGACGATCGTAATCAGAATGTCCGGATGCTCGTACTGACAAAGACATGGAAACCTTAATAAAAAAGCACGACACGATTTTCGCAAGTATGTTCAGGTTTTGTTTCTCTGTGAGAAAATATGAAGTGATACACTATAGTCGCAACCTAAAATCACGTATAGTCAACGTTTTGGTGGTTTCAAGCAACTACGATTGCACTTCTGTTTACTACAATAACTCTAGTGTTAATGTACACCAGCATTCTATTTATTCTTCGAGGGATGTAAACGTTTTTTGAACCTGGCTATTTGTTTATTTTTCGATGTTGAAGCAATGAGATCTGATTGAAATGATGATGTGCAAGATGAAGATGAAGCAGCAGTAGTATGATCGCTGAGTCTAACTCTAAGACGATTCAATATTGGAGTTAAACGTAAATAAGATTTAGGAGCTGTTTGCTCAACTGTTTCTTTCGACAACTGTTGGTTTTTAATCAATTTATATCCTTAGAAAAAAAAGGTAACGCGACGTTAGCGTCGCCAACCCTCTACTGAAAGGATTTTGCCATGTAGAACGTAGCTATGCAAAGCTATCTAGCTGAGAGACTTCACATTTTATAGCTTCGAAATGATTTTCATGGAAAACATGATTGATAACCGAGCATAACTAGAAAACTTGCTTCGAAGTATGACCAAGAAAATGGGATTTAAGTAGTACTTACCAATACTATATGGCGATAGTGAGATTAAGTGCATCCGATCTACTACAGCTCAAGCCATGCTCCGAAAAATTTCCACCAGCTTGATAACGGAGTGAAGAAAAAGTCCCATTCAGGAGAGCTATGATCGAAATACTCCATTTTAGTAAAATTATAACTCAAATCGGTCTATCAACTAGATATTTAACATGAATCTGCTCGAGTAAATCATAGACCAAATCAAACAGACTTTTTCTAACTCGATTTCGGTTAGATTTGTCCTCATTTTTGCTCAAATCCATCTGGGTTCATTTTTTTTCGGTGCGTTTTCAGTCTAGAATGCATATATTCATTCCCGGGTACACGTTCACAGACAGAAAAATCGAACATTTCCATTTTTTGAATCAAATTCACTCGCAATCAGGAAAAACTAAACTTATTAAGATAATCACGACAGATAAAAATTTGAAATATTTCACACAAGTAGGGCAATTATTTCACGACCTTGTTTCGAAATAATTTGAAGGTTGTTTCTACCACTTTCGAAAATTGTTTCAACTTTTCTGATCGAGACATCGTGTAACTATTCTATAAGTCTGCAAGGCCTATAGTCTTATAATCGCAACAGATTTTTAACTGAGCGACTAGTTTTGTTTCATATATACGGTGAACGTGGTCCTTTTAATCACTGCACGATTGATTGAAAGCTTCGTTTCCTTATATAATTATTAGATGAAAACAAAGAGAATTTTCAAAAAACCCGAAAACAACAGCTGTGAGACTAATTTAATTCAGTTTCATCTACATATGCGATAAATTTGTCGCAATTGTGAGAAGAATAAGGCAAGATTCCGGAATATTTACACAGTTTGCGAACGTTCGCAGATGCGCTAATCTAGAATTCTAGATGTTAAGTTTGAATAAATTCTTCGTGCTACAATAAAAGTTGACATATCAAGTAAACACTGAAGACTTCGAAATAAGCCTTCAAGGTCTTAGGGTTTATACACAAAATACAGACGTGTAGTTATGTTCAACTGTTTGATAAAAAGGGCTTTAACACAGCATTTTCCAAAACCATGTTTTCGTAAATAATACATTTTTCTTAAGCCATAAAACGACGGCAAAGGTAGGTGAACTGCTAGTCGGTCGTCGGCGCCCCTCCGGAGCACCATTCACGGATAGCCGTTGCCAAATTGAGAATCAATTTCACCGCAAGGTGCCTAGAGTCTATTCCTAATAAGATCTCATATAAGCATACGATACATCTACCACTATAAATATCATTGAATGGTACCCTTAAAAAATTTCCCTACAAAGAATTCCTATCACGAAAATCGGACAATTTTAGCAGCTCCTAATGCATTATAAACTTGCTTAAACTAAGGAAGGCCATTAAGCATTTAATATTCAATTCAGCGATAGCCGTTATCTTATTTGCATCAACTTTATTTATTTGTTTAGGATAATAACCACTAATAATGTCTTTATGCTACTCCTAAATGCTTTCAAAATACCTCTCACTCGTCAGTTGCTAGTGACTTAGTTTTACTTTTTCAAAAAGCTTGTGTTCATTCTGTGCAGTAGCCCATGTAGCCGATTTTACGAAATAATGGACATTGCAATCCATTATTTTCCTATAGAGATGCAATGGATGCTATTACATTATAATGCATTAAATAGGTTGCATTATCATGTAATTGCATACATTATTATATCTAATGCATTATAATGCATTGAAAACTTCATATTCGGCACTTGCTACGCAAGATCTATATAATCCTATTAAATCGATATCCTAATCACGATAACGGTATCTCCGTGATTCTGCACATCTATTCCCTTAGCTTAATTCTTTCCATTAATCTATCCCCTTAGCCTTAATCTATTCACTTATCTATATCTATCCCCTTAGCCTTAATCTATTAACTTATCTATATCTATCCCCTTAGCCTTAATCTATCTCTCTAACTT
>OENM01002968.1:0-12843 GCA_900239745.1 Rotaria magnacalcarata
AAAAAGTAAATAAAGCACTTTACACGACACTTATTCTCACTCTAAAGTGACCCTCGTTCTCACCCACGCGCACATACCCGCATCCACACACTCAAACATCATGGTTTCAACCATAATGCTTATAGTTTCTATATCGTTCATGTACAGCAAAATCGCAAGCCCGCAAACAAATTTACATCAAATAATCATTGATATCGTCTTTCTTTAATCACTCTGCTATTCATGTGTAGTGGAATAATAAAATGGTGGGTTATCCAATGCACCTTAGTGTTAAGTAACTATATACTATGAAAGATAATTTTTTACAGTCTTCCTAAGGACTTACTTACCACGAATCAAAATTCACAAAAAAATGGCGTGTTGTTATTGTTGATCTAAAAAACTCTTACTACCTACACCGTCTGTCCTTTTTTCAGATGGCTTCTTATCTGTATTTTACGATAAGACAATATTTATTTGCTCTAGCTCTTTTTTTTCTCCTTCTCAAAACGCGTAAAAGTACAAATTCTTTGAAAAAGAATTATATATAGAAAAACTGAAATATCCAGTAGACGAATAGTCGGCGAATAATGACAAAGCAAAATAAATTCTTATCTCTATAAAATTTATCCCTCCGGTTTCAAGTGAAGAATTTCTTAAAAAAAATGATGTTGACTATCACTACAAGACGACACATCATATCTCTTCTCGATATTTCTATTGTTCATTATCAACAAGCAAGGATTCTTTTTTTTAATATTTTGCATCTATTTTAAATTGAAAAAGAAACTAAATCAGTAAGATTATATCGCGATTCGATACTTGATTGTATCTCTCACTGAAAACAAGGGAAAGACGGCGTGCAACTCACTCATTTGAATTTGTACTTCAAGCAGGTCACATTCTCACAAGAATATCTGTAAAACAATTTTGATTCATTCTGTCCGAATCATGTTCTTTTCAATCGAATATATTCTGTAAATTGCGAGAAATCAATAAAAAATTTATGATAAAATACAAGTAGCAATTTTACAAATAGTCTGAAGTTATTTCTTGATAACTTCACAAAATTAAAACATGCTGATTGCGACTCAAAGAAATCAACTAGACTCATCCAAAAACATCAACACTAAATCATAAAAATCGAAATACACTCAAAAATAGCAAACATTTCATAATCTGAAAATTATAGTGTAGTTTAATATTTACAATCTATAGATGAATAAGTATGTGAATGATACGAAACATCGAAATTGAAATAAAATCACAAAAAACGATGCATCCACTTTTTATTTGTTCATCAATACAGTAGAACTACTATGAGAATAGGAAGCAGAAAGTATGCACTTCATGTTAATAATTTTCATACTAATTCAAAAATGTTGATTTTTTTTCTCACGGTATCTTATTTTTTTTATTATACAAGCAGAGAAACTAACCCAACTAACTTTTAATAATTCTGATTGTTGAAATGAGATTCTAATCATAAAAACATGCCATTCCCTCTTTTTTGATGGTATATTGATTTTATTTAATTATTATTCAAATTCTTGAAAAAAAAGATAATCCTCAACTCTGATGATGTAATTAAACAATCAAATATCACAGCCTAAATTAGTACCCAATAATTTAAAAAACAGATGATGATAATCAGAAAAGAAATTTTCGCGTGGAACTTTGCTGACCATTGAAATTATCTTCGTCGAAGTCAGTTTCGATTGATTGTAGTGAAAACAGTACCCCTCCTTCTTGTTGGATATGCATCGGTAATTCAGAATTGAGACCCAATGGATACGGTAATACTGTCTTTCGTAGCTATGTGACCAAAATCGGCCACGACTGTAATAAACATTGTATCATCTTTGAATGTATGAATAAACTTCTTGCTCTATCATCCCCAATGGAAAGAATTCAGGTATAACCAGGTCCTTGCTCAGCAGTTTGATCATATAATCAAAATGTGACGTTGTAATTGATAGGAAACTCTAAGATCGCGTAATCTAGACCATGCATTGTAACAACAATAGTGACATATATGTACATCGAACATTTACGCTCCATTTGAATAAAACCCACCTCGCATCTTGTAGCCAGTTGGTGATGGAGGGTGAATAGATTGATATTTATCTTTTAGAATGTGCATCCACTAAAAAACGCCTTTATTAATCTTTTACTGTTTCAAAGTTCTTGTTACTATTTTGATATCCTGTTCATTATAAAAAAAATGTTTGTCCAACTCTTCTCATAACACGTTCGTGCCTGTTAATTTATTGTAAATTTATTTAAAATGAAACTAGTTTTATTTGACTCATATTTATTCATCGCGATTAAACACTATCGAGTAGTTTCGATCTAATCTTGAAAATCAAATGAAACCATTGCTTTGAACTTATAGAAAACAGATATCAATTGATATTCTGATTTTCGTTTCGATATCACTGATAATAAAAACAATTACATATTAGTACCTGCAAATACTTTGATATGAATTAAGAAGACTCTCCTATTTGTCTTGCTAATAAATCTAAAATTATTATCTAGAAGCAATGAATCTAACTTACGCATTTTTTCAAGAGAGCTTGTTATCTAATATTTGAATTTCACTAGCAATAATATTTGTCGTTTCGTAAATTTCTTGCATTATGAGCTGATAGCTTAAATTGTTGTTGTAATTACTAGCATGCAAGCTTCTTGTCAGCAGTGTATCCGTGCAGTACATTTTTTGCTTTAGTTTCTAGTTGATGGGTCACGCATTCAAGTTGATCTAATAATTGCTGTTATTAAAAAAAAACATAATCGAACAAATTTCAAATATTAAATTTTAAACCAGAACTAGTTCATTTCATTAAAAATTTTGTAAGCGTTCGTGAAGACTTATCATTGCAAATAGCATATTTCTCCACAAAACTCGCAGATTTACCTCGTAACCCTTAAATAAACCATTTCAAAAGCATAATGAACATATTTGAAGCATCGATCGGGTATTATCGTTAAACAAAAAAATAACTTTTTGAATAGCTGTGTTTGTTTAAGACATTCTATACATTTACTTATATTCATTGATGAAAAACACCTAATATTTAAATATGATGTTTTTAAGAAATTCAACTATTAGTGTGCCCTGTGCCTTCTATTTGCATTCGTTTCAATTATTTCTAGTATCAATTGAATAAAAGCTTTGACGTAAACATATAAGATTTCATGATATGAATTTTATTATTCTCTTGAACGCGAATAAAAAAGAAGTAGAGAGATGGAATTTATTTTATCTTAAATAATATGATGTTTCAACTTGGTTGTTTATTTTATACATGAATCAGAAGTGAACAATGATTCCTGTTTTTTTTTTGATACCTCTATATTCATCGATCCTTTCGTGCGTAGTGTTGGATAAGGTAAAATTATTCTAAAAAAGATACTCGTCATAGACGTATGAATCATAGATGGAACCGGTCGAGTTTTTTCTGCCCGAACCGAACCGGTCAGTTACCGGCCGGTCTATATTAATGCTAAAACTGGCAAAAAGCCGGCGGGTCTTTTCATGTAGTTTGACGAAATTTCAGTATTTCTACGTATTTGTATGTATTTATATGCATTTCAGAAATACAGTAATATGTAAAAATAAATTAGAAATATATAGAAATTCGTAAAAACACTTAGAAATACTTTCGAAATAGATAGAAATATGAAAATATAGAAATACGCTTTTCCCCCTTTGAGTTTGAATTGTCGAAAACAGTATAAATGTAGTTTTGAAAGTATAACCCATGCTTCAAATATTAGAGTATTGCCTTTCACATACTCTATAAGACTATGCAACTGCTGCATAGTCTTATAGAATTAAAATAACACAAATTTTGTATAATATCATTTACAATTTAAGATTAGAATTTTCTATTATCCACATGAAAACCTTAACTGTCCTTGTTTACGTCATCTACAGACCAAATATTTGATGTTATATAGAAATATGACTAAAAAATTGCGCAGACCGGCCGGTCTGAAACCTTCGCCGGACCGGACCGGTTCCATCTATGGTATGAATAATCAAATAGCTATACTTTTATATATTTAGTTGAAAAAGTAATGGATAACGCTGTCACTATAAAAAGTATTTCAGGAAAAAATGTGCTCTTATTTCGTGCGAGAATATTTTATTCTGAAAACTATTAAAAACACAAATAAAATAAATCTTGCGAAATCTGTTTACTTCGACGGGTAGTATTGAGAAAAATATATTGCTTAGCATGTACTACTTCATCTTTTTTATTACTTGATCTTTAGTGTTTTTTGTAAAAATATAGAAGCCTACTACTCCAGTTCTATTAAAGTGTTCCTTGGTTTTTATTTTTATTTCTACTTCTAACCGTAGAAATAGCTTTTCTATCATAAGATTTTATATTCTGTTAACAATTAAATAACATTTGATACAGCATGCTAGCACAACAGATTTTCTTTGTTCCGTTGTTGAGTTTTGACATTGAATACAGTCGGTAATACATTGTTACTTTGAACAGCGGCTTTTCTCTTGAAATATTAAACAAAACATATAAATTTACTTTTTGAGCATCAACAATCAGTGCCGTTAGTCCAATATAAGCTGTATCTAACGTTTTGAAAGAAGATGTGGCATTATTGTCAAAATACATTTAGCTAAACAAACTCTTTGATTAGATCTATTTTAAATTGCCGTTGTAATATAGCAGATGAACATGCTTGAGCAAGACGCTTTTACCGGTACTTTTAAGTAAACTTGTTCGTCCATCAGTAAAAAATGATACACTAATAATAACATCAAGAAAACGTCGATCAAATCGTTTATTATCACGTGATACACGCAATCAAAATGATCAATAAATATTTGAAAAAAATGTAATTTTTACACGATACTTCGTCCTTCAATTTCAATTTCAATTTCAAGTGAACAATTATTTATTACGTCAAATACCATATCAACGATTTTATTTATGCTTGAAGTAGTATTAATATTTACTGCCGTTGATAATGATGCTTTTGTTGTTAGACGAAGAATATAGAGGAAAGTAAATTTGATAGTGAACGTTGTTGATAGAAGAACTGTACTACACACACTGACACAACCTGAAGATAAACAGAAATTTAGGAAACAAATATCGATTGATTCTTTTTATGCATTTAAAACAATTTACGAACTTTCTCGATGCTTTGCAGTTAGTGTTGTTAGAAGAAGAATATTTAATAATTGAATATCAACGATAGCCTAACACTAAAGTTGTTGAAGAAATGCGAAAAAATATCAAATTAGTAAAATTATATCATAATACAAACTAAGAATTTTAGGGTGAGGGTGTGAAAGAAAAAGCTACACTTCCGCCTACATCCAGACACCCTCGCAGTCACACACACATTTTGAAAAAGCCCCCGGTATGAATCAGAATTACAAATGAAAGAATGACGTTCTTCTTTTTAATAAAATATTCAAGTAAAAGGGAAAACGGGTTACATGCGCACACTAGTGAAGAGTATTGTTGTTATGGGTCTCCTATGAATGCAATGAAATTCAGATGTGCCCTTATATGACAGAACAGAAGAATTATTTTTCATTCCATTCCGTGGCATTGACGGCAAAACAGCATGGCACAGTTAAGAAATACTCGTTCGGCTGTCTCGAAGTCGCCTGTCCCGAAGTCGCCTGTTCCGAAGTTGGCTGTCCCGAAGTCGGCTGTCTCGAAATCGCCTGTCCCGAAGTCGGCCCGTCAAAAGTGTAAAAATACAGGAGCAAAGTTCGAAGAGCTTTCTGCTGAGATTGTTTTGGAAATTTTTGACTATCTAGTTGCACATGAAATCTGCAACTCGTTTTATGGTCTCAATAGTCGATTCAAACAACTTGTATCGAATGCAACCAATGTTCGTCTCGATTTAACTCGAACAGAAACAAAACTTTTTCGAACATTCCAGAAAATTTTCAATGAGCAACATGTAATTTCACTTAAACTTTTATATGAAAATATCAACTTGTTAGAAATATTTTCTCACTCAAAACGATTACAATCAATTGCACTTTATGAGGTGCCACTTTCCGCATTCGAAAATGACATACCCACATTATTGAACGCTTTCAAGCATCAACTGCGAGATCTACACATTGCTTTCAGTAACATGAAATTCACCGGATCTGGTGAACGTGCTGGCCAATCATTCGGATATCTACTCACAGAATTACCATTTTTAACAAATTTAAAATTGGAATGTTCGAAAGGAATCGATTTAATAACTTATATGCCTTCAACAATTGTTAACAATACAATTCGCAGTTTGACAATTCAGATAGCTGAAAGGCGACGTTTGATTCCATTACTTTATCGATTCCAAAAATTAAAAGTACTTACACTGTTTACACTGTACACTGGTGGATCCCGTGAAAAAAAGGCACAACCAGCAGAGAATATTAGGTATTATCGAGATCAAATAAGTGAGAAGACATCAATGGAATATCCTGCAAAACTTCGTCATCTCATCTTACATACGGGTGCGTATTTAGGAGTTGTCCAAGAACTGCTCCCGTTGATTACTCCACCAACGTTATTTACTTTCAGCTTTGTTCATAAACGGACACCAGTGAAAATCCCGATACCGAGAAGACAACCCCCGTTTCTTGATAGTACACAATGGCATGACATGATGAAAACATTTTTACCACCAAAAATGAGAGAGTTACACATTGAATACGACGATGTCGATGATACAATGTCACGAACAAATCCAGAGCGAGTTAAAAAGGAATTTATTCAATATTATGGAGAAGACTTTTTGCTGGAAGTTTTTTTTTCGTATGACAAAGATACTAAACTGATGTCTTTCGATGTACATTTTATTTAGTAACCTTTAGTCGAATATCAACAAATGAAACGATTTTCGAGAACTTTCGTTATAATTTTTACCCTTGAGATTTTAATACTCTATAATAGGATGGCGTGTGGATGTGTTGCATTCTTGTTCAAGAGACTCATCGGGTAGCTTTATTCTTGTAGTTAGCTATTCAAGCTAATAAATGAGACAGATATTAAAAAAATATTATTCGTGAAACACTTCATGATTGATTAAAATGAAGTAATGGGTTAAAATAAGTGACAATCACGAGCGCAGCCAGCCGGAGGCCAGTTTGTATGTGAAAGGGTCAATGATCAAAAATAACGATTCTATTCCATAAAAGTGGTTCATATCGATGTTGAGTCTATAAGACATGTTATTTGAAAATTTTCAAATTGAGTCTCATGCAAGGATTTGGTTGTTGTCATCTTTTTTGAGTTACATGACTTCATTTGGAAATTCAAATAAGAAGAGTTACAAGATTATTTGTATTATTTACTGAGTTTCATAATATTCAGTATAACGAAATTGGAGAGGATAGGAAACAAAGATATGCCGATCGAGTAAAAGTCAATAAAGCAACGAATCCTTTCACATGATTTTTCCAGTAAAATTAACGATAGTTTCATGGTTGACTGATTCTACCACAGTTTGTTTCATTTCAATTATAGATTCACATCAAATGATGCAAGTATAGCCGTACTTTATTTTAACTGCATCAGACAAGCTATTAAACAAATGGAAAATGCAGAACATATGAATTTCTATATGATTCTTCTAGAGATTTCATACTGATATTCATTTCAATCTTCAAAAATTTATCCGATATCGTATTGCATTACTTCTTACCGTGTAGCCAAACCTAGAATCACACACCAAGTACTAGAATTAATTACGTTCACGGTTGCCCATATCAAGTTTAAGAATAAGAAATTTGGACAAAAAAACTGTTATAAGCTTTTCTTGACTGTCCTCATGTTATTGTTCGGTAATAAAAGCAACTTCTAACGAATCGAATTTTTTATAAGGAAATTTTCGTCACCATGTAGTGAATAAATGTTTATTTTCGCTAAGATATTGCCTAATCGAGTTTTTTTACCAGCACTGCGCTCATTTAGAGAAATCAGAGACCCAAACGGGGCGGTGGTAAGAAGACGAAAAATAAGTTAGATCGGGGCGGAGCGGGGACGAGGGGATAAAAAATAACTTAGGTCAGGGCGGGGCTGGGCTGAATGAAGTAGAATTTCCAAAACTTTTTCTGTTCTCCAGTTCCACATGCAAAAACCAGACATATAATGCTCATAGATGTTTAACATAGAATAGATAAGAAAACTACTAAGAAATAATTGATTTTCATATAGAAATTGTTTGTTCAGTCAAACACGAGAGAGAAAAGAGATAGCTAATCGTTCAAGACTTTACAATATACTTACTACACAAACACCTTGAGTTGTAGTGTGAAATGAAAGATTAATAATATTTTCACTTCGAGACTATCATAAACATCGTTACAATGCAACTTCCTTATATATTTTATCTAATGTTGAAGCTCACTTACATTGGCTCATCATAAAACAATTGAGTTGGAGAGAATTATAACAAAGCTTACTAAGATCCTGTTTTCTCTCAATTAACTCATTGATAGAGAATAATACTTATCGATTTTGTAAACGCTTCTCATTGTCTCTGATGAAATCTTGGGATTTTTTGGAACAATTATTGTAATTAAAACATTAGATTGAAGTTTTCGCACAACTCATCTACCAGTTATAAATATTTGTATGAGAAAATAAAAAGATTAGAACGTTAAAATGATTTTGTTGTTTTCTGAAGATTTTTCATTTTATCTGTTCCGTATTCGCAAAACATGTAAGAGAAAATAAGTCATATCTAAATCTTACAATGTTTGCATCTACAAGTTTTGTTTTATGTTCAGCTAATCTTTCAAAAACAAGTATCCCTAATTAGTTTTAATACGTTTCTCGGAAAAATTGTTATACAAACATTTAGGCATCGCCAATTAGAAACTTCTTCTATGGCTCCTAGATGTTGTTACACCATCATTGCGCACTAGTCGATTCACTCTGTAACACAAATGTGTTTTATCGGATTTTTTAGACATATTCTGACTAGATAGATGTGCTTCTTTTGATTGTTTTCTTCCTTTGCCATAACATACGTGAGTAGCCGTATCAACAAACAAAACAGCGTATATAAATAATTGCACAATCATTGCGCATTTACAACAGATTTGCATAACAATGCTGGAAGCTAAATTTTCGAACTTCATGCAGATTTCTGATGTATACATGGCTACTTGTCGGTTAGACACATTTCCCATCGAGCTCCTTCATAATATGTTCAGCTACTTTTGGAGCCATAAACTTCTTCAAACATTTTCGAATGTCAGTACTTATTTGGATGCTGTCCTGCGCACCTATCCGTACTATCAAGTCAACTTGAAACCAATTCGCCGTACTGATTTTAATGCTTTATGCGAGAATATTCCACCAGGTCATGTTATCTCTCTTACGTTGTCCGCCGACAAACATGCCTTCTGTCTCGTTTTCAAATCGAACAGTTCTCTCATATTCAATCCCTTACAGTTATCGATGTTGTACCCGACTGTTGGAATGCTATTTCTCAAAAATTGACCCAGCTTAAACATTTACATTCTTTATTTTACGTCTCTGCAGGTGTTCCATGGATTTCAAATGTTCGAAATAGCAAAATATCGTCACTTGATGTACAGCCATTTGATAATTTTGCCTTAGTATTAACTCAGTTGAGTCGATTAAGATTGAATCAGGGTGATTACTTGAATTCTACTCGATTTCTTCATCTACGTCACTTGACACTCTAACATATTTGTAGTGCAACAACGAAGCTTAAGCCACGGAACGTTGAATTGATCTATCAGAAGTCCGACCCAGAGTTTCTGTATTAACTTGCCTATCTCAATCGACTTGTTCTTTGAATCGCCTGTGCGTATCTTTTCATTCAAATTAATTAAAACGCGTGAGAAAACGAAATATCTGTATTTGTTTGTTTTTCATAGGTTCAAGTGTTTTGATGAGCAATATGGAGCGGCTTTTGTCGAATCTACCTAGTCTCGAACAGCTCGAGCTCAATATCATTGGTGAAGCTGATCTATCCGACGAAAGATCTCCTCACATTCAATTTCATTTTTAAGAGCTATTTATTTGGGGTAGAATTATTCGATTTCGACTCATTTCGCACTCCGTTTTGACTCGAAGAGAAAATGTCATATGTGGCTTACGTAGAAAAATCCCTACTCTCAGTGCCCTAATTTGCCGAAACGACGACAAACCAAGACTTTCAGGCACCCATATTTTCGACAGTACCCAATGACATAATCTGTTATGACCGTGTCACTGATTTGACACTTGGGTATTCCATTTCTCTGTCGATTCTCCGAAAAAAAGTTGATTTGAATCGATTGCAATGTTTACAGCTCAGTAGATCGTCGATGGAAAATCTTGAACTGCTTTTAAATGAATTGCCACATTTGTAGGAAATTTCGATTAGTGATGTGAAAAATTTTCTTCAACAAATGCAATATAGATCATTGACAACAATACGAATCCTTGAGAGTTCGGTAATTGTTTTGAAGAAGATAAACACTATCGTCTGGAAGAATTATGTTGCGTATTTCGCGGTATCGAGAAGTTACGCATGAAGCATATGTACACAGCAAGAGAAATATTTAATTTAATCGCTCGAGTCAAACAGTTGATGAATGCGTCATTTCTTTGTACACGGATAACGATCACCGTTACTGCGGTATTATGTCCAAATCTCGAAAAATTAAAATTCGAAATATTCATATCTCAAAAACTCACATGTAAGAAATCAAAAATCTCGAAAAAATGAGTTATTGATACGAGAATTTTCAAAAAATTAAAATACCAAGGAACGAAATGTTGAATAACTGGCCGTTCATGGTAGATATGACTATAATTATAAGATAATATGTGAACAAGAGTGTGAGTGTGAGCAGAGGCGTAGCGCTCCCACCCAAAACTTTAGAATCTCGAAGCGGGGGAACGTAACGTCGTTGCTCGTACAGATGCGTCACTAAAATACACCTGAAAACAGTTTTTTCGATCTTATTGAACATATATAACAAAATTTGGAAAACAAGGTGGCTGCCCACCCCCTTCCATTAGAGATGTCATAATATCCTAACACTGGGTATCGTCGACATACCAGTCACGATATCCATTCAAGTGGATATCTAAAATGGATACTAAAATGAATATCCATGTTCCTCATATCTGAGGAATTTGAATTCATTTGGTGTTATGCGATGAGTATCCAGTTGGATGGAACATAGTATTACACTTTCTTATTTATAATTATAAAGACACGTATTCCTACAATAGGGTACTCATTTCCGATACCCATTTCGTTACACCAAATGCACTTAAATCCCTCAGCTCTGAGGATACGTAGATATCCATCCAACTGGGTATCCTATCTGGGTATTCATCTCGATACCCAAGTTGTGAATATTATGACATCCCTCCCTTCCATCTTATTTACATCCCTGAGTGTGGGTGTCAGTGCGGATGTTGATCTTCTTCTCACACTGACATCTTATCCACACTCTCAACAGATGATATTTTTGAAACGGTCGACTAAAACGAGACACGATGAATGAAATTAGATTGCGTGATACGAATTATATAGGGTGTGGGTGTGTGGATGTGTGAGGCGTGGATGTGGGTGCGGATGTTAATCTTCAAGGAAATAAAACGTATGTTCACATATGCACTCACAGCCAACCACACCCAAACCTAAACCCACAGCCATGATTTTTCCATGGACATTATTCTGTATTTTAATCAAAGTCTAGTCTTTTCTCTTTCTCTATTTATTGCGTTATATTTTCGTTTTAGGTTTATTTTACGTGTACAAGAACAGTGTTTGTAAGATAACATGAGAAGGGAAATTTTCCTTTTGTTCACCAACACATTTCTATTGATTCTCTTCTCGTAGTCCATCACTGTTTAAAATTAATAAGTGCAGAGGTAAGCATAGTATTAGGTTAACTTATTTTTATTTGAGTTAGACAGCATCTATCTCACAGGACTTCCGGTAAGTCTCTAAGTACGATTAGGAGCCATGTAGGTATCCGTGTGCGCCAGTGACCAGCAATGGCAAAGTTCCGAGAAAATGTCACTTTTCCTACCCAAAGTCCCGTGGACAGGTGCCGCCACCAGTAAGGTCCTATGGCGGGACTTTAGATTGAGGGTGAAGGACTTTTCACAGGACTTTAGGTAAAGTGGACATTTTCTGGATCTTTGCCAGCCTTCCCAGTGACGGCAGGAGGCGTGGCAGAATTCTCACAAGAACAACCACGAGAATTCTGTAAGAATAATACATATATGACTTAAAGACGCAATGGCACTACCAACAGAGAATTATGTTTCCCTTGCAGAATTCTGTGTTACTGTGTAAACACACTACCTTGTGTCGAAAGCAGAATTCTCAGCAGAATTCATCATTTTCCAGCAGAATTTTGTCAGAATTCTGTTTCTCTTGCAGAATTCTGCTAGACGCATCTAAAAGCGCTCTCCACTATTATAAGACATATTATGGATTATGTATGATAGGCTGATTACATTAACCCTTTCCAGCCGGCTCCCAGAAGCGACATAGTTAAAACTTTTCTTCTGCCTATATTTTCTTATCCTGCCATAGAAATAGCAAAAAAATATTTCTTAAAGTTGAAGGGTACTTATATGTTGAATGGCTGTATGTTGCCATTTGGCAACAGCCGGCCGTAAAGGGTCAAAACTTTGAAAAATTCATTTGTCGTTGTCGATCATCAAAATTCACTATTTCGCGTCCTTTTCATTGAATTATTCAAGAAAAAGCATAAAAATATATACGATATACCTGCATAGTTTCTCCACGATTCAAATCGACTTTTGTATGAAAAATTTGAGATACTTTGAACCTAAGGAGAGAGTAGTTGTATGGCTTTTT
>OENM01002969.1:0-12843 GCA_900239745.1 Rotaria magnacalcarata
GAAAGGAATTGGCAGAAAGGGTTAACACCCAATATGACACACACAACGTTTGCAAGAACAAAAATTAATTTTTTTGTATAGCACAGAGTGCTGATGTTTTTCAGTGCCTCTGAAAACCCGGCGAGGACGGTACTACATGTTTGTTGATACACGCTCAACATAGTCGACTGTTGTTCCATCTTCACTTGTAACTTTTGTGCCACGAACTCAGTATCACCGAGACTGAGGAACAACGTTTTTATTGAGCCGTTATGTCTCTCCTCCGTGGCACGTAATTGCTGAATATCCTGTCGCATTTCAGCGAGCTCCAATAGCACACATTTAAGCTGTTGTCGTTGTCATCGTCGGGAACGCCGTCTCTTCAGGTTTTTGCTCTTTTTCACCATAACATCTNGGCGAGGACGGCACTACATGTTTGTTGATACACGCTCAACATAGTCGACTGTTGTTCCACCTTCACTTGTAACTTTTGTGCCACGAAATCAGTATCGCCGAGACTGAGGAACAACGTTTTTATTGAACCGTTATGGCTCTCCTCCGTGGCACGTAATTGCTGAATATCCTGCCGCATTTCAGCGAGTTCCAATACCACACGTTCAAGCTGTTGCCGTTGTCGTCGCTGGAAACGCCGTCTCTTCAGGTTTTTGCTCTTTTTCACCGTAACATCTGGAAGAAAAGTAGACAATATTAAGTTTTAACATAGATTTATGCAATCAAAATGAGTCTTATTTACCTTGCTCCGTTTCCATATGCTCGTATATGAGCTCTTTTTTGATGATGACATGTGCAGACATAATATTTAAAGATGAAATATTTTAATCTAAAAGAAAAAGCAGCAATCGATTAGATCGTTCCTATAGGTTACAATCAATTTATTGCATAAATAAACAAGATAAGTTTCCCNGAATGTCCTGCCGCATTTCAGCGAGCTCCAATACCACACGTTCAAGCTGTTGTCGTTGTCGTCGTTGGAAACGCCGTCTCTTTAGGTTTTTGCTCTTTTTCACCATAACATCTAGAAGAAAAATAGACAATATTAAGTTTTAGCGTAGATTTATGCAATCAAAATGAGTCTTATTTACCTTGCTCCGTTTCCATATGCTCGTATATGAGCTCTTTTTTGATGATGACATGTGCAGACATAATATTTAAAGATGAAATATTTTAATCTGAAAGAAAAAGCAGCAATCGATTAGATCGTTCCTATGGGTTACAATCAATTTATTGCATAAATAAACAAGATAAGTTTCCCTTTTTATTTTTCAATCCCAATGCACTTTACAGATTCAAAACATGCAATGAAGTTTGAACATGATTTAGTATTATTTCGATGATATAACAATGTTATATATCGGTCTCATATTCAGTTTAGCTCTTTTCCATTGCCCCGATTCTATTCTTATTAATTATAAATACTTTCTAACACTCAAACATAGAGTGTAAAGCAACAACTACCACAACTGAACATTGATTTCGCAATGAACGCATAACTTGTTCTATTAGATAATGATTCGATTATCTTTCAAAGATTCGCTTCAATTATGCTTGGTAGGCTAACATCAAGGTGCTTCCTTCAAATGATCTCCTAGTACTAGATTGTCGGACACAAATAAATACTCCAGCTGACAGTAGTAAGACACTAAAACTAACACTGTTCAATCCGTGCGCACATCACTATTCCAATCATACTTTCATTTTAGGTGTACATCTGTTGACATGCACATTAATTGCCGAAAAATCACTCCGTCTATGGTAAACCAATTCCATCCTATAACCTTTTGTTTCGAAAGACTTGAGCTGTACCAATCACAGGATGTATCATGCAACATACTATTACATACTGTACAGAGGCCCTTTTGCGTTATCCAGGAAACACCACGTGGAGGCGGGCTTGCTTTGTTTCCCAAAAAAGCATGTTGACATACCTTTTCATTATTCACAAGAATAATATTATATTTCAATAAAGGCTCAATTGTTATATGCACAATTAAAACACACACAGACACAGACACACGCAAAGAGAACAAAAAGGAGTATCTGCAATGATATGAAACATTGATTAAATTTCCCAATCGTCTGATTCACATGAATTCGATGTGAATGTTGAAGGCATGGACAGTGGTACACAAGCATCATCATCATCATCATCATTTTCATCAATTTTTGATGAAGTGTCGTCATCATCATCACTAAACATAAGAATAAGATAATGTACAGTTAGTCGTACGGGGTAGTATGAAAGAATGAAAATAACTTACCTTTCATCTTCCGAATCAACATAAACTTCTTCCAAATATATGTTAGCAGCAGCAGGGTCATCATCTTCGTCTAGATTCTTCAGAATATGGTCTGCATATGATTTATTCTCACAGCCTATGCAGCCACAATGTTCATAACCGGCTGGTGGAACACTACCAGCTTCTCTTGGCCAAGGAAGAAGGCCAACTTCAACCACTATTTGAGAGTTTGGTAAAACGAACTATTTAATATAGAAAAAAAATAATAGTCTCCTCGAGACAATGGAAACCAAGTTTTTCAATATTTACCTCACCAAATTCATTTAGGTCTAACAGAGCTATCATTTTCCAACGATAACCATGGGCTTTCTAGAAGAAACAAGACAATAATCGTATTGTCACCACAGAGTTAATTTTTGTATATACTTACAGGACCATCAAATCGTAACGGCCTCAACTCAATGATATCTGTTCGTTGACGAATGATTGTAGGCATAGTTCACAGGACAAAGGTGTACTAATGTTGAATCTGTTAAGCTGAAAGATTTATCAACGAGACAATTCACTATTTGAACAATATCAGAACTTTAACCAACACAACCGAGAACAAGATAATGTGATTTGTACTACTCTCTATTCGGTAAATTTTGTTTTCTATCTAACAGACGTCATTTTATCTGTCAAACGGATTAAAGTCGTCATCCGACACCATGAGGAAGTGAAGGACTGTTTTCAATGGGACTTCAAAGAAAAATAAACGTCCATCTATGTATTTTAAACAAATACATTGACGAATGTTTTCAAAGACACACTTACTTTCATAATAATCAACTTTTATTTCATAGAGCATCTGTTATCAAAGCCATCAGTAAGACTCATATAAGTGCAAAAATAGAAAACAAAACAATAAGACAACATTAAAAAGACACACTACTGGCGTCGTCGTTGTCTTCTCGGCGCTCCTCCTGGTGTTGTCCTTGAAGGTGTTCCTGAACAAGACCGACACCTCGTACGACCCAATCTAGAGCGCCATCAATTTTGCTCGACATTAATTTAAATCGATGTACATACTCTCTTAAATCCTTCAAGTCTCCTTCCTGTTCGTTGAATAACTTTTGTAAATTATCAAAAGATACAGAAAGACTTTTTGCTTTCGAATTTGATAATTTAATTTTTCTTGTAGTTCTTTAATTTGCATGACTATTTCCTCTGTCGTTTGTTGTTGTGGACGATGAGCCCGACGAGATATGACATTTTCGGATCGTCCTCGATCTCCTCTAGCTTCAGCTAAAATGACACAAAAGAACCCAATTAGATTATCCACGACTACGACAAGACTTAAATTAGTCTCATGTAAAAACTTACAAACTCTTACACTTTGCGTGTTTGATGTACGTCTATTATTCATTCGGAAACGGATGATAAAAAAAAATAATCTAGAAAATAAAAAATAAACCATTATGATGCTATGAAAAAACATTAAAATTCATCATTAGAACACTTCGAGTACAAAAAATGAAATTTTATTAATGTTCATATGTCCCTTGAAATAATTTGAAAAATTGAATTCTCGATGTCATTTCTCAAGGTACTAACCGGTCACATTAAAATATGTTTCGGCTTTGCTCACGGGCCTCATCAGGTGGTTTTACATGATCAGCATCAAATTACCATCATGATACAATATAAATATTGCATCGAGGAACGATAATTCTTAGTACCTGATACATCAGAGCTACCACGACAGATAATCTTATGTTTCAACTTAATAACAACATGAAGACGAGTCAATTTACCATCAAACTCTCGTTCTGTGCCATGACATTACCAAATATTGAACAAATCTAACAACCGAAAACTCTACTACACACTAAACCCACACAACAACATAAACTTTACCTTCACTACATTGCGCACAACTTCAGCCTCAATCATTTCATTCGCCAACGTTATATACCATTTCTCATATTCCACCGTCCGACAGTATTCTATCCGATCATCAATCCATGATAATATGCACAGATAATAAACGCTCGACAAACAATCAAACAAACTCCATCATCCTTGTTATCCAACACGAATGACGTACCTCCCCCGTACATCACTTGAACTAACAAACAAGATTCATTTTAACTCGAACTCCTTTGAAAAAAATGAATTTATGACGAACCTGGCGCCTAGGTATTGACAAATTCATAATACACAAAGTACAAACGTTCGAGATGAATCTTCTCTCCATTCGATCTGATACTCCACACTGACCATTACTCTATGCGAATTATCTTATTCTATTCTGTCTCGCACGTTGTCATTATGTTGTTATTCAATCTTAATTTCACCGAGC
This sequence comes from Rotaria magnacalcarata, assembly GCA_900239745.1. Taxonomy (NCBI): domain Eukaryota; kingdom Metazoa; phylum Rotifera; class Eurotatoria; order Philodinida; family Philodinidae; genus Rotaria; species Rotaria magnacalcarata. The sequence goes on from OENM01002969.1 coordinate 4,582, forward strand.
CGATATTCAAATACAATATCATCAACTATCATCATAAGTCAGGATCTTGAAACTCAGGCGGACGTATCTGAATTGATCAATTTTTTTTCAACATGCTCTTGCCTATTTGTATCAAGAAAAATCGAAATAACAATTATGAACAATAAATAAATTTTTATTTTTAATGTTGATTCTTTTTTCTGTTCGAAGAGTACAAAACATAATAAGGAAAAAAGTAATAGTTTGCTCCACTGATTTCAATCTCGGATAGAAAAAGAATAATTTCGAAACTGAGACATGAATCATCATATAAGTACTAATATTAATGTNCACACCAGCAATGAATTTGAAACTATGAAAATACGAAGTCTTGGAAATTCTTATGTATCAGCTTAATTATCATACCGACAATCAGGACAATCGTGCTATCTTAGTCGCTGCTGTTCTCCACAGAAAGTTTGGTACTCTTTCAGCTATCAAGATTTCATCAATTTAAATCTCGGTATATAAAGAGTTCCATTTATAAGAATTTCTTTTATCATAACAAGGAATTATAGGAATATGTGAAGCTATCTATTGATACTCTAGCTAGGATATATTGTGCTCAGTTTCAGTTTCACATATATCCGTAACATGCCCAATCATTTTATATGTACACATTTTGTCCTCAGAAGCCATCCGGTAATCGAAAGACATTGTTTATCTTTCATGCGTCCCTATTAGTCTTGCTACACTGGAAACATGATTTCATTTTTTCCTTTTCGATGCCTGTCAGTAACAAAAGAGTGAATGAAGGAAAAGCCTCTTCATGTGTATCGGAGTGTGTAAAAGACGCGGCATATACAAATAGAATCCAAGGATCAGATGTATATACCAGAGTAGATTAATTCCACTCAACGTCATTAAATATTCCATTAGCGATAAGGTGTCATGTACACTTTTAATTTCATATCACTATCACTATACACAAGAGATCCGTGTTTATGTTACATAAAGCAACTTCGTTTTCCCTCACTTCAGCAAATTTATTCGTAAGACATCGATACATAAATAGTATGTTCCATTTCCCATACACTTTTTATCGTGTAACTAGACGCATGATGGACGCATATGCCATCGTATCACAGACTGTAGGTTAACATCACCGAACAAATATATAACATCATATGAATGATACAGAAAATCGAATGTGCTATTGTATTTCAAATGAACAATCCTTTGATATTATTCGTATAGCATTTTTCTTTTGTTATTAGGACCAAGTTTTCTATGTAGGACAACGTTGTTTGTCATCTTTAGATTCATTTCATAAAGCATCACATGTTATGTTTATCACAGACATGACAATCACATCTACTTCGTTCTATTATAGACAGGTTCACAGATATCCTCATCGTTCAACACGGTATACCATTATACATAGCTAGTCAACTCTACTGTCTTCGATCCAATATCAAGACTCTAGTTCATTTTCAAATCAATCGACTTTAAATGAAAATTTTTATAGTCAATACACACGCGTACAGCTTCTTGTATATATAATACGAAGAAAAAAAAGAAACCACATTAATTGACTCCAATGAATTTGGTCAGCTAATACTTTTCCACTGTATTCCTTTCACATTTTATATGAAGTTATGTCTATCTATTTGCTGACTAAATCGAAATAGTCAACGAAATTATTTTCTTCTTCGTCTGTTCTATGACTTTTCGTCTATTGTAGATACTATCGTTAATCTAAATTCAGCCGTTTCGTTCTCTTCCCTTTTACTAAAATTCAGTTGCTAATTGTAATTAATTTAGCAGCCAAGATTTTTCTATCATTAAATGTGGAATCATCAATTATAATTGAACTTTATAATTAATTAAGCTTTATCATTTTTTCCACTGTACAACATTCAGTCATTAATTATAAAATAAAATTTTACAATTAATTAAGCCTCGAACATCATTTGCCAATGAATTCATACCGATTATTCGAATGTTTCATCTACATCACACTTTTCAATCAACTATAGATGGAAAGATTCATTATGCACATAGACAGCTACACCGACTGCCTTACATATAGCATCGATAAACTAGACCATTCTTAGGTTAACCGAATCTATACAAAAATTGTTATATCGGACGGTTGTATACCTCATCGCCGAAACAAACATTATCGAAAAACAAGATCGCCGAAATGAATATTATCGAAATAGAGATCGTCAATATTAACATCATAATTTCTTATCAATGAGCATTTCGATAATCTTTGATTCGGCGATCTTCATTTCGACAATGCGATTTTCGGCGAAGAGGATATTTACCGCTAAATCATTTTCTTTTTTTCTTGTTTATTATATATATATATACATGTCTATTCGAAATGTTCGAAGTGGTCTAAATATACTAAGCTAAATCATTTTCTTTCCTTCCTTCTCCTATTAAACATACCCACATGTTAGTCATTCTCGAACCTTTTCTGTGATATTAAGCTGTTTCGTTTCCTTTTCTTTTAATCGATCGCGTTGCATATATATAAAGAATTGAAAAATCGAGTTAATGACTACCAAGAATTTAGTCAGCTAATTCTTTTTTTTATCTCTTACTTTCATATTCAATATCAACTTGGGTCAATCTATTTACTGACTAGATAAATGTTACGAAGCTATTTCATCCTACTGAATTCATTTTCATGACGAACATAAAATTGTCTAAATATTTTCGCTTCGTTTTATTGATCTAATACAATCTTGTTAAACAGCGTTGCTCATTCAGATTTAGAATTTCCATCAATTTTCCGATTTATTAATAAATGATCTTATATAAAAACTAACACAAAATATCTTTAGTAACAGTATTTTTTTCTAGTCCATATGCTGAAATTCACATGCTAACATATATTTTGTATTCCAACCATCCTCAGATGAAATACAATCATCACAATCGCATACACACGCATTTTCATATAAACCTAAATTCTCACATTCGACCTCATATCGAGAAAAACAAATGTTTTCACCTTCAAAGATATTCAAGCTAGAATTTGAATCCATGGTACAATAGATTAACTCAACTTACACACAATACGATACAATAGTAGTAATGATCCTGCTTTAATTTGAAATCAAAAGACTTTAACGAATAAACACGTTATCATTTAATGCAATGAAAGATTAGGCTAAAACCAACTTAGAATCATTAAAAAACGCCTCGCTACTCTCCCGAGTGTTACAAATCTTTAATTTTTTCGGTCTACTATCTTCGTATGTATGTTTGTGACTTCCTGCTTCAACGATTCATTGGATCCATGAAGAACTGAGAAAATTATGGCTGCATCCAGGGGCGCCTTGAATGTACAGTAAAACTAAAATTTTTTACTTCTCTCTCTTTTTCTCTCTAACCAAGGCTGGGAAAATTCTGGCAACCTCATATTCGTCTTAGTTGATGTCGATTACCATAGGATTGTGAATTTGAACGCATTCCGATGATTTTTTGCGTTTCTCAAAATTCAAGCAAAATCCAGTCAATGTCATTAAGAAACGCCTGAGGGTGTGGGTGTTGGTGTGGGTTGATTCTTTATTCCCACCAACACCCACACCCACCCACACCCACACCCACACCCACACCCCACACCCACATGTACAAATTACTGCTAGATCCAATGTCGCAGCAACCAACACCTCGATATTACAACCGAAGGAGGCTTTCAGACATGAGTGGAATGTGACTCAGGACGTACAAAGGAATGAACGAAATCGTGAACAAGCTGCCAAGTACAAGAATCAATTGAGAATTATATATAGCACTTATTTCGATAATATAAAACTTCAAGCATTAGATCCGGCCAGGAAAAACTTCAAATAATTCATGCAGAGTGAATAATTCAAAAAATATTTTTGCATCAACTATTGAATTCCACTCCACAAATTCGATATACTTTATAAAAGTTTCAAGTCTGCTTGATAAAATTATGAACTTTATATAATCTGCATAAAACGTCTATATTTGTTTTTACCTTCGTATAAACCAATGGAAGAACTTAATAATATATCTTTTGACAAAAAAAGGCAATTTCATTATTCCTATAACTTAGAATATCATCTCTTGACAATCTGATACAAATGTGAAGTTTAAATTAAGTTATTTTTGAAATAAATAAATGAAAAACAAAGTGAAAACTTAATATTCTCAATTGAAATGATTCATAAGTTTATCAACAACTATCAAGTCAGAAACTTTTCATATTTTGTAGCCATATTAATATTTCTTATTTCTTGATATAAACACAGACGTAGTTAATCATTAGTCTATGATTTATCAGTCTTTAAAACAAGTAACGCTCGTCTGTTGTTGACTCGCTTACACTCGACTGAACATGGATTGACTACACTATTTGCTGCCAAAACCTTCTACAGCAACGATATGGCAAATAGATTCGATGCGTCATAGTGATTTCCGGGAAATTAAGAAGTTCTCGATTAATGCCATTAGGGAAACATTCTTAAAGTCCATAATCGAGACTCATTGCCATATGGATTTTAGTTTTGATTATGGACTGTAGGTATGTTTCCGTAATGGCCGTAATCAAGAATTTTCCCATTTCCGTGTCGGAAATTCGGAAATTTTACACTTTCTCAAAGCATAGTGTAGCTGGTAGCAAAGGGAATTTCAGGAAATTCATTTGAATTAAAAGATTATTGACATTTTCAGGTAATCGCTATAACGCATCATATGGGCACACATTTGCATGAAACAACCCTATGTTGTGCATTCAATACATGACATTTTCCCAGTATTTTCCATGTTATTATTCGTCCCCACCCGAAGGTCTTGATAGAGTAGTTTATGAAGAAAATCGGCATACTAATTCGAGCGCAGCAGTANGTCATTCGTCGGCACCTCTACGGGACACCACTCATGACTTACAGCTGCTACCCGTAACGGAATTCATGATTATAGGCATTTCGATATCGATTTGTCGTCACCAAATTTACAGCGGTATAATATTTTAGTACCTAAGATTTTTCTGTGAACCATGGAAATATTCAAAGCTTCTGAGTCAATCAACATTTTCAAGCAACTCCATGAGAAAGGCACAACCTATCAAGCGCGTTGCTTTTCTTATTATCCTTCCTTCAGTCGAACGAATAAGATCACAAATAAAATCTAAGAGAGAAGCATCGTGTACTGGAATTTTATCGCCCTCTCTGGATGAAAAAACTTGAATTAATACCCTGCTACATTGAAAGGATAATCCATCTGGGATAAGACTATCATTCATTCAAACGGACGTCTCGTCTTCCCAAATTACGAAATCCACAAGTAAATACACTTTCGCACCTGCGGCAACTGACATAGACCCATCAGCGGGCTACCAGTTCCCGCTGATAACTAGCAGGTAAATTCCGAAAATGTTGTTTTTAGGCCTCGACCAATCAAGGCAATTCAAAGTTATTTCAACCCCCAGATTAAAACTCTTTGATTCCTGACAAACATTTTCTGTTATTGCAGCGTTTCGAAATTCTGAATTTTTCATAGTGAAAAACTTTGATTTACGAAAATTTCCTCTCTTCCATACATTTTACGTGTAATATTAGTATTAGAAACATTTTTTTGGTGTTACGTTTTTATAAGAAACTACCCTACACTTTACTAACAACAAATTGAACTCTTAGGACTCTGATGCTAACCATTCAACTAATATTACAGATACTAAAATAATTTCTACATCAGTCGATCAGACAGGCATTTTTCTATACAAATAAATAAGTGTATGCATTTTATCATGTACAATAGCTTAGAAAAAAGTTCATGCTACGTACCCAAAAAAGTGTTGTAATTAAGAACATTGATTGTACACTCCTGAGTGCAGCAGTTAGTCCCTCATCGACACCATGCTATGGCACCACTATCGGCTAACGTCGTGGATAAATGACTTCTGAAGGCAGCAGACACATTCGCAACTATTGAAGTTCGAGGCATGTTGTGATCCAAACTGTTCTGAATCATGGTGACGCCTCTGTAGTTTAAGTATTTATTCATAGGCAACTCGTTGTAGGAAGAGGTATATAAAAAGTATTTTCATGGTCGCTAACTAAAAGAAGTAAAGCGTCTCGAGCTCTTTTGCGATAGAGCACGAATTCATGACCTAATCCATAGCCTTTAAGTCACCTGAAACACCGTTAAGTCAGTGAAACAATAAAAACACTACTATCGAGAAAGTCTCAGATAGTTGATGTGTCCAAAGTGTGTTTAGTGAGCTTTCAGAGAACGCCTCACTATTTTCGATCAATAGTAAATATGTAAGTTATAAGCCTACGTCTGAGAAGAGCACAACCCCCAGTCATAATCATTCGTTTATACTCATCTAAAATGATTCAGGAGAGAAAAATATGAGCAAATATTTTGTTCAAAGATGTATGCGGAGATAGTTAAACGATTTTCCATAAACTACAGAAATTACATAGTTTTTGAGTGGAGACACGGTTTTTCATTAAAAAGTAATATTAAGTTGATGATTTTTCATCTTCTCGACAACGATTTTTGAACTAAATATTTTCATTATCAGCTGACTAATTCAGCGTAGCTTTTTCTTTCATCAATAATCAAATTCATTCAGGCAGACAATGATTTTGAGTGTTATATTAGGTAAATTTACGTAGACAAAAAGATTCTTAACATACTAGTGATTGTCTCATTTCGATTGCAAGGTGAGTCTAAAAAAGGACAACAGAAACATGACGATTTATGCATCAGCGAAGAACATCTACAAAATGTCTTAATTTCGAAAAAACACCACCGAGATTAATAGTTAATAAAAATTATCGAGTGAACTGGTAGATACTGAAAAACATAAAATTTCGAGTAGTAAGTATAACTTGAATTGCAAATGAATAAAATAGAATCCCATCAAGATCTTCAACAAGTAGACGCATCTAGAATGCACAAGTTTATGGTGTTAACTTGTTTTGGTTAATTGGAACTTCTAATAATAGTATCTTTTTATATATACAGCGGGTGACAGACATATACAATTGAGACAATTACTAAGAAGTCATGAAAGTTAAAACAGAAATGATTAAGATATTGTAACTGTTCATGAGCCGTAACGCCGGCGGCGGTCACTCAACCGTACGGCTTACACCTCTAGTTGTAGGTAGCTATTGAATCAGTGACGGTCGCTCATGTATCTTTGTTCAACATAGTTGCTGGGCACTTACTCTTTGCTGAAGGGTCCGAATCATTAGGTCAACACTAATTCTTGATGTTATCCTCGTTTTCGTGTACTACATTACTTACAATAGAGGTATGAGAAGTTGTTTTTCTTATCAAGTCGCCGATCAGTAATGATGAATAACCACCTCATACCTAAAACTTTTTCTAATATATTGAGAGTTGAAAAACTACTCTCCGAAGACCTCTCCATAATAAGCATTTAGTCGCTCGTCGGCGCCCTAAGAGGGCGCCACTCGCAGCTAACCGCGAATAGCTAGAAACAAGAAGAAAGCGACCAAACGAGAAATGTCGAACGTGACGGTGGCACAGAACTTGCTACAAGAGGTCGCTTGATTGTCTCAATAACATTTCATCATCTGTGGTTGGTTAATAGTAACATGATACCTGTGTCATATCTTCTGATGATTAATGCCCACGTGTGAACATACCATCATGGGCAACTAAGCACGAATGTGTGTTCAATATTGAAGACTTTCCTGTCATTTAGTGAGACGTCCTAGATAGTTAATTTACAACTCAATCGACATAGACACGGTTTGGTTTTATAGTTTTAGACGAGTTCAACTTCAAAACCAATATCAGTTATATTTTTTTACAAAACAAAGGACGTATGTTAGTATTGAAAGATCTTCTGCTTAGGTTGAATAAAACCGCGAAAACAGCTAAATGTTATCCATGTGAAGATTCGAAATGTTCTATGACTTTACACACCGATAATGAATGATGTTCTAATTGGTACCTAAGCTGATCATAGCCATCCTTCGGGATCTGAAAATGTAGAGCTTTGAAAGCGAGGGGACGCTTTAAAAGAGCGTACAATAAAAGAAAAAAACAATTGCAATGCTACGAGTATATGATGGTTAAGCATCAACTTTTTGTTGAACATCTTCAGTTATTGCTATTCTTCCTTCAGAGAGAGAAGTAAATAGATATATATTCTTGTCCCATGTACAAGTAATACTTGCCTGTGTGTAGGGATGCGCCAATTCCAAGCCAGACCAATTCCAATTCCAATTCTTAGCTTGGAATTGCCAGAATTGGTTAGACTTGGAATTGGGG
>OENM01002974.1:0-12799 GCA_900239745.1 Rotaria magnacalcarata
ATTTGTGTATGCTTGTTGCATCCCTGTGCCGAAAAATTAATCTTAGTCGATATTTTTAATTTATCACAATTCAGTTTCTAGTGTGTACGATGGCAGGAGAGTTGCACGTTCTATTACGCTATGTATTTGATTTTGAAGTAATTTGTATTTTCTATTCAAATAGGAATGAGAAATCGAAAAAAAGGAAGACAAAAGCTTTATTTAGAAGAATTTGAGGAGAAAAGCATCATCATTGTGTTAGAATTGTTCTAACAAAAAGATGCAACACAATATGTTCGTATATGCATTTGTAGAGAATGTGAAGTACTATCAAACTATGAAGCTAGTTTCACGAAAACGCTAGTTGTTAGTGATGAAACAATCTTCAAATGAGACTACTTTCAGTGGATACGATCTCACTGATCCAACTAAGTTGCCAAAAATACGTGAACATGCTTTTTGAAAATGAAATATAGTACCAATTAAAATTTATTCCTGGATGTGGCCCGTTCATGGGTATCAAAAGATAGCCCATAATCAATAGTATCTTTGGTGAAAAAATCTCAGCTATATCTCTTATAACTCGGGAGAAAATGAAAATATACTGAAAAGTACTGGAATAAAAAGACGTCGGATTTTGATTGAGTACCCATACTCTCAAGTGGTATATCTCGAGTATGGCACATCCGTTTGAGATCAAACTTTTGGGTTTACTCCTAACTTGGATGTAGGTATCTACTGTAAAAATGTTAGCCAAATCGGTGAGATCAATTGAGCATTGGTGGTCGTGACTTACGTGTAATGCCTCCTATAGATCTGTCTAGCATGCTATAGAAAATGATGATACAGTAAAAGTCATGCTAAGTGAGGCATCCATACATGGATATTTTGTTTGCATTACTCGGATGAGAGAAACGATAAAAAAAAGAGAAGCGAACAATAAGGAAAAAAGAACGCGGAAAAATGTTATTAATTTATTCTTGAGTGAGGCATTCGTTCATCTTTTTACTATGGCCGAACATGTTGATGCTAATCGGCTGAATAATGATCTTCGTTATCGTTTCGAATATTTATCAAAATTTTTAAATTTTACATCGGATGATATTGCGATGCTCAATACATTTGCACCTATTGTTTGTCCTATTATACCTGTCATTGCTGATACAATTTATAGGAAACTATTTTCCTTCGATATAACAAAAAAATATTTTGTTATGCGTAATGAAGATTTTGAAGGATCTCTATCAAAAACTAATCGTGATCTTACATTAGAATCAGCTCAAATGGAACTAAGAAAAGATATGTTAAGTATGTATTTAAAACGTGTGTTAACACAACGTGATTGGAATGACACATTTCTTCAATTTTTATCTCATATTGGAAAGATACATACAAATCTAGCGTGTTCAGCATCGATCAATGTTGATTATATTCATATTAATGCATTACTTGGCTATTTAGAACATTTATTAATCGACGTTTTATGTAATGCAGACAGGGTGGATGAGAAAAGCAAACGTGGAATGTTAATGGCAATAAATAAACTTTTCTGGATACAGAATGATTTTTTTACAATGCATTATTTTATTTCAGTTAATGAAAAATCAAAATCTGTTAAAACATCACCATCGACAAAAAAACCAAAATGTTGTTGGATATAATTATAAATAAACAGCGAACTCAAAATTAAAAAAAAGAAAAAGAAAAAATAAATATTTTTGTCTAGAATGAACAATACTCATTTATTACAAAACGATTTGTTGCCAGATTCAATACAATGCGAAAAATAAATAAAATTATCTTTTGAAACATTTTGATAGTTTTCCTATTGTGTAAACAATAAATTTCTTTTTTTTATTGAAAGTAATATCTTTTCTAAATCGCCCGATAGATTCTCCTTCGGAATATATATATATAGTATAAGCCTTTCTCATGTTTCAATCTTTATGCTTACTTTACGACAAGTGCTGCTGAATGGGACATTATTTCTTTATCATACATATTCTATATGCCGTACAAAGAAATAAACATTCATCGAGCACATTACGAACAATGCTTTGAGAAGAAGAGCTATTGAGTATAAACTAAAACATTATTCTCTTCTTTTGTCTTTTATTTTTCATTTGTTGAACGACATCAATTAGTTCAACGCCTTAAGACATCAGAACACAGGCTTAATTGTTAATGCCTATAAAATTTGTCATATTTATCTCACATGCGTTCACAGTAAGACTTAAAAATAAGCAATTATCATTTGAATGAAAGTCGAAAAACGACAAGTTTTTATTGAGATTATACTGAATCAAATTTTGTGTTTCATCTGTAACATAATTGTCTAATTCTATAAACTATGTATCAAAATTAAATCCAAGTGCATATTGGTTGGTTTAAACGTCAATATGAACTACGGATGTTGTGATGGAAGCGCATTCATTTCCCCCTTGTAGAAAATATTCAGTTTTATGATGCAAAAATCGTAGTTGTTTTTGTAAATAGTAAAATATAACAGGGTACTTCAGCATCACTCCACTTGAGAAGAAAAATTGTAAATGTGTACTTTTAGTTCTCAAGAATTTTTTTCTTCAGATTTCGAATTCTTTCTCATCACTGTTTCCTTAAACAAAGTATTCCTCATATTTAAATAAAAAAATGAGTTTTAATTGAATTTTGTTTTATATATTCAAGTTAAACAAGAAAATGACTAATTTTCATTTCTTGATTCTTAGGTATTCATCCTTCTAGTAATATATTGATCAAACCACATTTATTACTAAAATTTTGTTTCTGGTGTAAAGACCGTACCCTATGAATGAATCTATAGGTTTCAAAATGCGTTTTATTATGATATCCGTATATAGAAGACTCCTTGAAAGGTATTCAAGCACTTCATTAAAAAACTTGTAGACTTTGACCAAAATAATTAGCATAGTTAAAAATAATTGATATAATGAGAAAAACAGAGTAACAGCTTGGTTTTCTTCATGAATTTACTTCAAATGAACAAAATATTTTGATTGACATTCATCCTAATACATTAATCATGGCAAAAAGAAAAGTGTTTTTACTGCTAGAAAGTATTCTATAAAAAGTAAGTACGATGCTCATTATTTATGTTCGAGGCATAATAATTAGTGAAATAACGTCATTTGTCTATGTTTGATCGATTAGAAATGACATTCAACTAGTTCAAGGACAGTTTTTTTTTATTTACTTATTAGGATAATAAATAAGCATAACATTATAGACAATTTTATTTTCTAACCTCATAACATTATACGATTACAGATATTGCACATCGAGTTTGTTATGTTTCCACATTGAATTTTATCAATATTCAACGAAACAAATATGTAACTAAACATAAAATAATCAGCTACATAGAATTATTTGATTTCCCTTATTTTGATTATATCATTATAAAAATTACTTTCTTTTTCTGTATAATGATGACAACACTTTTTCTATGTTACATTAATCATTAAAACCTGAATACTTGTTCTTTTTGTCTGCTACATCTATCTTGAAATACATACTTCATAAATTAATATTATTTCTGCGCGATGAAACATTCTTGGTTTTTCTGTCCAATTGATGAAATGTATTCATTTAAAGAACGCCAGAATATATCTACAAAATAACAACATCGTTTTAAACAGACAAATAATTACCAATAGTAAATGATGGGAATTAGATTCTTGAAGTTTAAAATGTTTACCAGAGTGTAATGTCGCGTCAATTAGTTCAACGCTTTTTAGGATTAAAAACTAAAGTCGTTGTGACATAGAAATCTTGGTTTTGTTTTAGTCTGGTTGCTTTTCAAAAGGGAAATTATTTTATCTAATGTTCCTATCCTTTGAATCATTGGCCGTGATTTGAATGGAAAATGCACAATAAATACCGTCAGGGGATTCGTCTTTCCAATCGTTGATAATTGAATTTTCTTAGAACGGCTGATTTGATGTATTATCGAATTACTTATACTTTAAGCAGACTGAAAATATGTGCTGCTGATGTTGTTATCATGAAAGCTAACAGTAAATAAAACATAGATTTTGACTATCGCATTGATTTTAGAACATTAACAATTTCTACAGGATTACAAATAAATTTTTTATGTTGTTGCGTTCAAGGATTTTTATAGTTGAGTTATTTATAGAACATCAATCCTATAGGCAAGATTTGAGTTTTCTGAAGAATATTTTCTAACCCTCATGCATAATTTTCTTAGATGAAATTCGTAAAAATAACAGCAAACAGAAATATCATTTTCTTTTGTTTGCAATTCAAAATTCATTCATCTATGATAATTAAAACATGTTTATTCTTGATAATCCAAAATTTTAAATTAATGGGAAAAAAAGAAATATTATAAAAATAGATAAGATAATTTTTGTTTGAAAAAAAATCTGATATTTATTGAGCGCTGGATAGAAGCGCTCGATATTGAACGAGAATTGAACATCTTGCTTTTGTAAGAAAATATCAGCTTCCTTTTGACAGCATCCAAAGGAAAAGAGATTCTGATTTAGTTGGGCATAAATAATAATAATTTTTCGCTATTGAAACAGAAGGATCATGATCGCTTCATCTGCCTCAAGTCGCTCCTGAGCCTATCAAAAGGGCAAAAACATGCATAGAAATGAAAACCCGTATTTTCTTTTACCTACGAGCATTGATTTGAATGCTTTACACATATTTGATAACACGTTGACCTTCAAAACTTCCTTATCAATTAACTTCTTCAAACCAAAATATTTAAGAGAATCGAATTTTTGACTCCTATAAAATATTTCTCGATCGTATCTTTCACAGTTATGAATATCTTAACTGATCTTCTACGTTAGATGACGATGATCGATTTTTCGCATAAAAAAATAGGGCTGATCTTCTAAGTTAGATGTCGATGATTGATTTTTCGCATATAAAAATAGAACAGATTTTAAGTCAGAAATTCAGTATGTCTGCGAATATTTATTACTGATTAAGCATTTCTTCCTCTTTCTTCGTGCAACAATAGGCTAGGATGAGTTTCTTTTTGTCATATCCTATAAAAAGAATACACTTTACAATAGAATGGAACATTATTAGTTTTTGTCATAAAAGATGATATTTTTTCTTGAACGGAAATGGAAGTGACGAACAAACAGCTTGATTGTTTTTTATTAGGTCATGTATTACGTTTCTATAAAAAAAAAGAAAGAATAGAATGTCGTGTTTCGAATGGTAATAATATTATCTAATCAGATTGGCTTGTTTTAATCGGAGAAAGAAGAGAACAACAGAAAAGCGAAGAAAAATAGCTAGGAAATAGCAACAGCTAGCAACACATCTAGCACGACAACGCTTGCATACATGATCGCACAATGACCGAACACGTAGACAGCAATCAACTTAATGATGATGTTCGTTATCGGTTCGAATATTTATCGAAATTTTTAAACTTTACATCTGATGATATAACTATGCTTAATGACTTTGCATTAATACTCTCATCGCGTATTCCCGTTATTACTGATACTGTTTATAGAAAATTATTTTCATTCGATATAACAAAACATTATTTTATTATACGCAATCATGATTTTGACAAATCGTCGACAAATCATGAAACAAATTTAACATTAGAATCTGCCCAAATGACATTTCGTAAGGATATGTTAAGTAAATATTTAAAACGTATATTTACAGAAAAAGAATGGAATGATACATTTCTTCAATATCTCTCTCAAATTGGGCGCATACACACTAATCAAGCTGGTTTAACATCAATTAATGTTGATTATATCCATATAAATGCTTTACTTGGCTATTTAGAAAGTTCATTAATAGATATCATATTGAGTGCAGAAAATCTCGATGAAATAACCAAGCGTGCCATGACACTTGCAATTAACAAATTGTTTTGGATTCAAAATGACTTTTTCTCAATGCATTTTCTAGCAGGACCGAAAGATAATTCATCAGCACGAAATAAAAATATAAAAAATCCGCCATCGTGTTGCTTATTGAATTGATTATCAAATATTTATTCTTCTGTAAACACATTTCAGCATTCGTCTTTTAATATAAGCTTTTAATAAAATGAATGACTAAGAATTAAAATAAAAGACAGTTTCGTATTACTCATAAGATTATCTGATCAATGTCTAGGCGAAGATAGATTGTCGTTCATGTTCTGTAAGTGCTACAATGACAAAGACATTAGCATTTACAGTCAAATCTTGTCTAATTATAGAAGCTGGTACATATGGATGACAAAGTATTTTTATGATTTATTAATGTTGTGTTGTTAAAGAAAGAAGTAAAAACCGTACAAAATTGAATTACACTCGTAAAAGTTCACTATTACTAATGACGTGAATCAGGAAACAATATATTTTTGTTGAGTACTTTTACTCACTGGAAAAGTCTTTGGGTGTTAGTGCGTAGGGAAAATGGACTAACTTTATCAAAAAACAAATGATTAAATCGAACGTCCCATACTTTATAACCTACGGAGACATATATTATTCCAAGATCGTTTACATCATCAGAAAAGTATTTAAAATAATGTTCTCCAAAAAAAAAACATCCACCTTTTAACCTAGAAAATAGTAAAATTGAATGCACAAACATTGTGATGAAATGAGAATTTCTGACACATTGTCGATGACCTATTTTTAAGCTTTTTTAAGTATAAAATAAATATTTGACGTATTAAAAAGTCCAGAGGCATTTCCGGAAATGAAAAGAGTTACAGAAACTGTTTAGGTCGTTTCCGACTTTTGAAAGTGCTTTAAGATTCACAACAATGTTAGAACCTGAAATAAGTCAAGATCTACATAAGCGTCTGATTACTTTTCTACACTGAAAATCTATTTTGAACGGTTTCCGGGATAGCCTCAATCCAGATGTTTTACACAGGATACACAGAAAACCATTTAAGTTATGCTAGTATATGTTCAGGAAATTAATTTTATAAGAAATTGTTTGATTTGTTATAATACTATATCGAGTCAAATTAACTTCAATATCTTTTCCGACTAGATCAATTTTCTGCGCCCACTATCTTGGATAATCAAATTGTTTTACAATTCACGGTATCCCCAACAATTACCATTTGCAAGTCAGCATCAATCTATAGATAGTATTTCAAATTTTCCTTGTCATACCTATCCAGGTATCACTATGTGCGTAACTAGACATGAAAAATACCAATCGTATTTTGGTATCGCACATGGATTTACTTAATAACCGTAATTTAATTATCGGATGATATTTTATCTACATATAAAACGATATGAAATTTAGAAATAATATGCCCTGCTATTCAAGTGTCGTATGAGCAGTTATGTTTTTTTCTTGCAATTAGGGTGAGAGCATTTAGAGGCCAACAGATAACTCATCGAAAATGATATAATAAAGATATAGGATACAAAAACTTATGAGCGAAAAATTAAAAATGATTGAATCATAACTGTATATGTTGCATAGAACACAGTTTATCTGTAGTCGACCTTGTGATCTATAAGAACATTTCTGTTTTGTTGCTATATGCATAGACATCAAAAATAAAACCATGCTAATGCGTGTAGCATTGTCTATAGTGAGAGGACCTCTTAATTTAATTTGAGTTCTCACTCATCGATGAATACATTCTCTAAAAAGAAAGATGCATCTAACTTCACTGACAGTGTCTCGTATTTTAAGACTACAACCAAAAAGCATATTCTTCGGTCACCTAAATCTTGAAACGTAAAACTTATTCATTAGATCATTTATACTCATGGTCAGAATACCTTGAATTAACAAGAGAGAAAAAATGGTATCTTTATTATAGAATTTGGCACCAACAAAACATCACTCAAACAGGCACTTGAAAAACAATAGTGTATACTTTGTATCCAATCACAATACAACAGCGTGCCACAAATGAATGGGCTCCTAGTCGTATTAATCGTCATTACAATGGAACAAAGTAAGCATAAATAATTTTCATTAACATACTCCTATTGTTTTTCTCACGAACACGCTATCAATGATTGATTTTTATAATATAATTTGCAATTAATAGATTTTTTATTTCTTGGGTTCATCGAAAATAATATCAGTAAGATCAATTCAGAGCGATTGAATAGTCAAAGAAAGGGTGTGATGGAAAAAGGCAAAAAGGAAAAATATCGAAAACAAAATTGATACAAATCCAGATGGATAGAAATGCTGAAAACGAGAATATATTGAAGTACAAGTCTCCCTCACCCTCAATTTAATCTTACATGCTTATGTTCATCTCATATTCTTGTTTTCGACATTTTTCCTTTCTGCCTTTTTCCATCCATTCAACACAACTTTGGATTTTTCAGTTAATTTGCTCTATATGACTCCGCTCTCTCAGCAAAATCATATTTTCGAATTTCGATCTAAAAATTTGTGCACATAAAGACCTCGGCAAAAGTAGCTTACAGAAATAAAATTCAGAATTTTTGCACGCACACTCTCCAAACCAAAGTAAGAATCTTTCAAAATATATTACTTCTATTGAAAAGCGCTAATATCTTGAGGGATTCATACTTGGGAGAGTGTGTGTGTGAAAATTCTGAATTTTATTCCTATAAGCTACTTTTGGCGAGGTCTTTATGTTTACAAATTTTTAGGCCAAAATTCGAAAATATGATTTTGCTGAGAGTGCGGAATTGTATAGAGAAAATTCACTAAGAAATCCAAAGCTGTGTTCATGTGTATCATAAAAAGTTAATACTTTAAATGATTAGTTTCTCGGTTACAGCGAAAGTGATCATTTGATCCGAGCAAGATCAATCAATTTGGTTGACACTGCAAACCCTTACACTCTTAGCTTTTTATTAACCGATAAATGACGGGAATGTGTATTTCAATCAAATATATTAGTTTCTGCTGTTTTTTAAATTGTAGTAATTCCGACAGAGTTTGAACAATTGTGGAAAATCGACAGTATTGTACCACTTCCAGTGAAATTTGGACAATATTCGAGATTCTAGTGGAAATCTGACCTTGTCCAATTTCAGATGTTCAAATTCCACTTTCCCGGTTAATACAAGCGTATTCTTTTTTAGTAGTATTGCAATTAGATTCTTTGTAATTCCAAGTTGCTTGGATTTTCATTCTTTTTCAAACTATATAACATGAACTTTTGATTTCGTGCAAAACCTTCGCCACCCCCCCCCCTCTCTATATTATTGCTATTATCGTTTAAACTGTTTAAAAAAGGTAGCATTGATCTTGATGTATTGAAACGATAATCAAGAAAATGATATATTTTAGCGTAATGGTCCATCATGTAGATAGTCTAATTCATAAAATTTCGATCTTTTTCTGTCCTTCACAAGTAATGACGACGATGAATATTTTGTCTTCAAAAATTGACTCATTACTTTATTCTAGGTGAATCTAATATATAATAAAATAAAATCGTTCAGTGGAACTGCAATCAATGTTTCTCTGAAGCTGCACAGGCTGCGTAGCTTCATTTTGCATTGATAAATAAACTAGCCAGCACACAATAACTGGCAGAACTTATAATTAAAAACTATGACAAAACGAATGACATTGTAAGAGGTTATACCATGAAAGAAAGTCAAGTGCGTTTAACTAACATCAATTCGACGGTTTACACGATTTACCACCCGAGGATTTACTTTCCAATGATTGTTTTTCGATTTTAATTGTTTTTTTCTCGAAAAAAGATAACCTTTCCTCGTGGGGATTTACTGTCCGTTGATTATACCGACGAAAGAGAAAGCAATAAATGAATACTAATTGCGACAACCAATATATTATCAGAAGAAAAAGAATTTCAATAAATATACCATTAACAGAAAACAAAGATGAATCGATGTTTAACGTTTTGGTGGTCTTTGAAATGTATCTAAGTCCAGCAGCTTTCAAAAATGATGGAATTTCAAGAAACCCTTCATCATAACGCTGCCATAATTTTATTAAACATTCATCTGTTATGACTTTATTTTTACGCCGTTTTGGAGCTGGAGCCCCCATATCATCTCTTAATCTAGCAATCGATGCTAATGATTGTTCTTTTCGCAGTAAATCAATTGCTATATAAATATTTGGATGTGGGGCATTTACACGCTTTTTAAACGAGAATGCCGACCCTCTAAATAATTAATAGTACGTGGTAATAAATTACGATAATGATTGTACATGTGAGGTGGAAATTTACTGAATGACCCGTATGTATTATGATAATAGTTGAGAAATTCTTGAATAGCTGAATATGTAGGTCTATTCTGGATTAAATGCTGTAAAGCCCATAGCATATGACTTAATGGTACCCAGGCTGATCAAAACGGACTCGTTTACAGTCTGTTTATCGATGGTAAACGATGTCAAAACGGTATATTTACGGCAGTAAATAGGCCGTATTTGCCCGTAATA
Organism: Rotaria magnacalcarata; assembly: GCA_900239745.1. Lineage (NCBI taxonomy): Eukaryota > Metazoa > Rotifera > Eurotatoria > Philodinida > Philodinidae > Rotaria > Rotaria magnacalcarata. Next base: position 10,390 of record OENM01002974.1, read on the forward strand.
CCTGGCGCAGTAATACGGCACCGTAAACGGGACTAAATTTTCATGGTTTACGGTTGTTTGTGCTCCGTACTCTCATGATAATACGGTCCGTATTACTGCGCCAGATATTACGGCAAACTTTCGCCCGTAAAATAGTCGTAAAGTAACCGTCAATGTCCGTATACGGACCGTACTGTTCGACCTGGGTAATAAAGATAAAGCTGCAAAAGATCGGAACCAATCACAAAGGGTTTCATCATTGTTATAATGAGTTTTTAAACCAAGGTCGACAAATTTACGAAAAAGACTTTGCCCGTAATGGAGTAAACAACCTCGAACAATAATAGTTGGACAATATTTAGTAAATAGATTAGAAACACCTAGTTCAAAATCTACTGTCATTGTTCGTATTCTAATAGGTAAGTTGAATTCAAACATCTTTTTGAATATTACAGTAAACAAATCAGTATAAGTTTGTTCAGATTTACCACTAAGAAGCACGAAAATACATGGTGTTGACATTCCATCATAATCAGCATGGATAGAACAAATCTGATAAAAAATAGATGGACATGTATAAAATGTACCATCACCGTACCAATTTTCATGTTATGATAAATAAACCATGTCCTTATACGATGAAAAAACTAATAAACGAACACCATCAAGTGGCCCATCGTATAGCAAAAACGATTTACCTTGTGTAGTTATTCAATAAGCATCGGGCATTGGAAGAGGCAATTGTTCGATTGATTTTGGGACTGGGGGTCGTGTCTTGCGGCGTTGCTTTTGTACAGTGTTTTTCATTGTACGAATAGATGGTATAGTTACAATTAAATCATTAGATTGAGATTGACTATTAATTGCATGATAAGCTTCTTCGACTAAATGATCAATCGGACCAGATTCTTCGCAAGCTTTCCGCTTTAAATTCTTTCTTATTTCTAATATTTGCTTATCACTTTCATCAGGTAGATGTGTATATTCGTCACGTTCTTCGACTGATAAATCTGAGTAGCTTGTAATTGTTGCTTGACATTTAACACATATCCAATACTCAGAATCATTTTGGTTTTTACGCTTCAAAGAATACCGATAACCCAGGTAACACAAATGTCGTTTACCATGTGTAGATTCAACAAATAGCGCAGACATTTTAAAAAGCAATCTGAGAAAGAAGAGGATAATCTCAGCACTTATATACATTTTTACAAATTTTATCATACTAAGGACTACTTTAGCCTCGAATTGATGAGCACTACTCATCAATTACAAAATTCAATGCGCTCGTTCGTCGATGAGTATTCTTTTCGAAAACTTTTTCTAATTTGTTCATCGGAAACGTTCATTGGCGAAATATTACTCATTTGTTCATTTCTCATCTTCGAAACAATCAACGGACAGTGAGTCCTCACAGAAGAATAACACTAATTGGAAAAAAATTTCTCTAATCAACAGACAGTGAATCCTCGGGTGGTAAATCCTCGGATGGTAAATCATGCACACTCAATTCGGCATAGACAAACCCGTCTATAACACAGTCTAAATATAGAAAGATTCTATTTTAATTAATGACTTTACTTTTAAGCATATTAAAAACTAGCCTCGTCATTACAGACATCTTTAAACATGAAATCACTTCAATGAGAAACATAACCTCAGTTGTATTCTAAAGTCGTTTGTTCTTTTTGATTTCAAATATTCTTATTTAGAAATCAATTGTTTAATACGATGTACCCAGGTCGAAATGGTACGGCAGGAAACGGCCGGATATGAGTGTTTCTCCGGTGAAATCATGGAACCAGGATCCCATTAGCAGTTCCGGTGACCGGTTCCAGTTTATTCCTGTTACTTCCGGCAACAGGACAAGATCATCGGATACGGTTGCCGTTTCCAGCACGTTTCCCGACTACGGTTCCCACAGTTCTAGCCCGTAGCAGGATCCCATGATGTTTCCTGCTGTTTCCACGCCGGTTACCTGATCAGGTTCCTGACGGTTCTTTCTCAGATAAAAACCTACCGGATCATTTCGTTTCCATGGCTGGTTATGAAGTTCAGATCCGGTCGTTTTGAGACTGGATAATTATTTCGTCGGACTATGCCGTTTCCAAGCAAGCCAAAATTATCATATCCATTTGCAGAATGATCAAGTATGAAATTCTCATTTAACCCTTTACGCCCGGATGTAGCCATTTGGCAACATTGTGCCAATATTTTAAGAAAGGCCTAGCTATATTGTGGATAGACAGTGAATCAATAGTTCAATAATTACTACAAGATATTTTAGAACGCACGCATAGCCCATGAAACAAAACAAAAACGTTCGGCTGAGAAAATTACCTGAGTCCGTATGAATACTCCTAAATAACAACTGAATCATAATAGATGTTCTTATGGCACCCTTAATTATTCAATCCCACAGATCACTAGT
>OENM01002975.1:0-12797 GCA_900239745.1 Rotaria magnacalcarata
AAAAGGCAGAAAATTGAGCGTTTAAATGATTAATTTTTCAATTCTAAAATCAACGAACGTTTAAACGCCCAATTTTCCGCCTTTTCACTGTTTTCATACTTCAAAAGTACTCTTTTTGTCCAAAGAGTGACACTTCTTGCGTTTTTTTCATGAATGTGAATGGATGATAGTTGCAATTCCCGATCGTGCATTTAAATGTGTTTTTGAAAATTTTGTCTGCTCGGGTACAGAACCTTAAATGTGTTTACTCATAAATGATTTTCTACTAAACCTACTTTTTTACGAAACCAAAAAAGGTTCTTAGATTGTATCCAGGTGAAGAACCTTTTTAGGTTTGGTAAAGATCCTTTTTAAGTTCCGTGAAACACCATTTTGTTTTAGAGTTTAGGTATCCTCTTATACGTATCTTATCCATACACTTGAATTACAACAGTTATCACTTACGCTTTTGATACCTACTAGATGAATGTTAAAATAATCTTTTTTTTCTTCTAGAGATGTTGCCATTTCAAGGTAAGCGTCGTACTTTATATTTTCAACTGATAAGCCCTGTTCTGTTCTTTTAAGTAGACAAAAAGATATGCAAAATTTTCATTTTGAAAGTATAAGTTTCGATTACACCATTTATATCACTAATAATTTCATTTTTCTATTTTAAAATAGTTGACTGTGACCGAAAAGAAATTATTCTAGATGATGGGCTATTCGTTTTCAGCGCTACTGAACGAGCATTACAGTCATCAGTATTCTTCAACTTAAATCGGTATCGACGCAGTGAGATGTTTCACATTGTTAAACTTTGTGGTCTATGAGAAAGCTGAAAGTCAATGCCTCAAAAGCTTCGATTGTTTTCTAAATGATCTCTCGAATTCACAGTAATAATAGACTTTTTTCCTTCTGAAATATTTAAAATCTCTAAGGATATTGCGGGAGAAAGCTTCTATTCCGAAAGCGGCGAATGAGCAGTAGAAAAATACTGAGATTTTATCATATGTAACGCAGAACTTTATAAAACACAGTACATCTAAAATGCATAGACCTCCAAGAGTTCTTGCAAACTTTTATCATGTTCTTGAAAAACTTTGCAATGGTTACGTGAGATACAGTATTTTTATGTGTGGAATTCTATTCGTACTTTGCGGATCGTTATGGGCTAGAGTATATCTCGTCATAAATGACTTGCAATCTCATATAACAGATAGTGAACACTCTCAATTGATCTTAAGTTATTAAGATTACAATCAGAACATACATATATCACGATATTTACTATTGTAACCACCATAAAATTTTGCTAAAGGTGCATCAGATCACAAAGTACTACATTTTCAGTGAGGCATTTACAGTACTTCTTACACTATTCAAAATTTCTTCTGCGACTATGTGGGATCACTAAGCTATTCAAAACAGTGAAAGATATGTTGTTGTTTTGTTTATAGAAGTCCTAGATATAATCAAGTTAACTGACTATTACCTGTAATATTCAAACAATCATAGCTTTGATATCTAGAAATAACTGAGCCATGCTATTCAGAAAAAAAGAAAAGTATTTTTTCTCCCTAGTAACAACAGTATCCGTATTCAAGAACTAGTAGCCTTGAACTTATAATCTTGATTACAGTTTTAGATATGTATTTTTATTGAAGATCAATTCCTCCATTTCATCTAAACTTTTATATGGCGCTCGATGAAGGAAAGCATGTTATGCTCTCATATAATCACAAAAGTAAAAACATTGTCAAAGCAGTTTACCAAGCTCTAATCGCCGAAAATATTCCGGTATGGTTTGATGAGAAGGACATGGATGACAATATGTATGACAGGTATAGGTCATCTCTTTGCCATCGTTCTTTTCCGTACTCTAGTTAAATGCTTTCTTCCTCAGCATGGCTGAAGCTGTAAGCAATGCGTCGATTTTCTGCTGCTTCATGACCCCAGAATACGAGAAATCCAGAGCCTGTAAACATGAGCTGGAACGTGCTGACAAGCTTGGTAAACGAATCATTCCATGTATGGTCAGTAACAGAAAAATATGGAAACCATCTGATTCGAGCTGGCTGGGTTTTCTTACGGATCCCATAATAGCTATTGACTTCTCTGATACCGATACCTCTCAAGCAAAGTTAGATGAGAAAACAAAAGAACTAGTTCGCAGAATAAAAAATCAACCTTCAAATCCTACACCAAAAACAAGCTCATCGCCTGTCAAACTGTTTGAATCGTTCAAAGAAAAATACCTACGAGAAAATAAAATCAAAAGAATCATGAATGAAGAAAGAAGTTTCTCTATCGAGCAGAGCTACATCAATTTGGCTATCGTAGAAACTAAAGAGCAACAAGAAAAAGAGAAAAAACTCAAGCAACGTGACCAAACAATCCAAGAACAGGAAGATGAACAGAACTCTAATATTGATAGTCACAATAACGATATTCTCGGAACTTTTGAAGAAATTCATGGAGTTAAGACTGCAATTGAAGTTGAGAACATGTTTGATAAATGCAAAGATAAAACAAATAAAGTACTTGTGTTAGGTAGAGCTGGTATTGGAAAGTCAACATTTTGTCAGTATGTGACTTATCGATGGGCAAAAGGTGACCTTTGGTCTGATTATAATCTAGTTGTTTTGATTTATTTACGAAAGTTGACCGATAGTCGCTATCCATCAGGTACAGAATATTCATTGGTGCATCTTCTGAAGAAAGAATATTTTCCGTGTGATGATCTATCCAGTGAACAAAAAGATAAATTTAAAGAACTATGTAATAAACAAAAAGTTCTTTGGATATTAGATGGTTATGATGAATTCGTGCAAAACATTCCTGAACAATTAAAAAAATTATTTGATCATTTACGTGAGACGCAACATCATATATTAACATCGAGGCCATATGCTATCGCTATACCTTATGATGTGAAAATGGAAATCATCGGATTCACTGATGAAAATATTATCAATTATGTTAACCAATTTTTCAATCAGCTTAATGATGAGCTACCAAATGCTTCATTCGAAGGTGAGAAGCTTCTAAAATTCTTAGAATCGAATTCTAGTATTTGGGGTGTTGCACATATTCCTGTCAATCTAGAACTGATATGCAGTCTTTGGAGTAATCCAGATTGGTCTGAATCAACAGTATTAACAATGGCTGGATTGTATCACAACATGATTCAATGGTTATGTCGACGCTATTTAAAAAGAAGAAATATTAATCATGAAAATATGAGCAAACGGGCTGTTTACGAAGAATGCAATAAAGAATTAGAATTTTATGAGCATCTAGCATTTAGGGCAATGGAAAGTAATCAAATTATATTTCCACCAGAGTTGCTAGAGGAGATAGAAGATGAAACTAAGATCTTCTTGCACAAAAATCCTGAGTTACTAAATATGGGCTTTGTTAAATCGTACGATGAGAATCCGGTCGGAAACCGAATTCAAACAATGAAACAATATTACTTTATTCACCTGAGCTTTCAAGAACACTTTGCTGCACGTCATTTTCTCACAATGCTCAAGAATTCCAATCGCCAGAGAGCCATTCATTTTATCCATGAAAACAAATATAACCAAAGGTTTCGAATGGTCTTTATATTTGCATCAGGTCTTCTCGGACAGTCCGACTACAAATCATGCTTAGACATATTTTGGAAAACTATAGAAGATGAACCCTTAGACATTATCGGTGTCGGACATATAAAACTTCTGATTGCTTGTCTTGATGAACTTATAGACCTGACTGTATTTCGTGAACGAGCACACTATCTCAAATTAATATCCCAGTGGTTAATGATGTGTACCCGACGAAAACAAAAGTATATTCAAACCAATCTCATACAATCTCTTAACCGTACCAATTCTCTGATGAACACAAGCTACATGCAAAGAAAATTGATTGAAATGCTCCAAACAAAAGACGAAGATACAAAACTAAATGTTCTCGAACTCATTTCGAAACTCAAAATTTCCAAACCCAATACAAAGTTATTATCACTTATCAGTGTCAATGTTCAGCATGAGCAACAGGATATAAGAAACGCTGCATGTGACTCCTTGGGAAATATGGGTGAAAAAGCAGCAACGAAGGATATTATTGATACTCTGATGAAGAGGATGCGAGACGACTGTTTGGATATAATGTCGAATGCTCGTGAAGTAATCTGTAGAATAGCTGAAAAAGCAGCAACAAAAGAGATAATCGATGCTTTGATCAATGCAATGGCGGATGAAGAGTCGCTTGTTCGATGGAACGCATGTGAAACATTGGGTAAGATTGGTGAAAAAGCAGCAACAAATGAAGTGATTGATACTTTTATCAATGCAATGAGAGACGATGACTATTATTTACGAACGGAAGTCTGTAAAGCATTGGGACATATGGGTGAAAAAGCAGCAACAAATGAGATGATCAATATTCTTATCAATGCGATGGGAGATAAGACATTTGGTGATCGATCCAAGGTGTGTGAAACATTGGGTACGATGGGTAAAAAAGCAGCAACGAATGAAGTGATTAGCGCTCTTATTTATGCGATGGGAGATACTGAAATTCGATGGAATGCGTGCGCAGCATTAGTTAATATAGGCGAAAAAGTAGTAACAACGGTGATCGATATTCTTATCAATGCGGTAGGAGATGAAGATTACCATGTTCGATCGAACATATATACAGTATTGGGAAAGATGGGTGAAAAAAGAGTAACAAACGAGATGATCGATGCTCTAATCAATGGCATGAGAGATACAAATCCTAGTGTTCGATCGAAGGCGTTTGAAGCATTGGGTAATATGGGCGGGAAAGCAGCGGTAAACGAGGTGATCAATGCTTTGGTCAATGCAATGCGAGATAAAAATTCTGACGATCGATTGAAGGCATGCGAAGCATTAGGTAAGATCGGTGAAGAAGCAGCAACGAACGAGCTGATTGATGCTTTAATCAATGCCATGAGAGATCAAAGTTCTGATGTTCGATCGAAAGCGTGTGGAACGTTGCGTAATATAGGCGAAAAAGTAGCAACAAATGAGATTATTGAAGCTCTGATCAAGGCGATGACAGATGAAGATTGGCGTGTTCGATGGGATGCGTGTGCAACATTGGCTGATATGGGTGAAAAAACAGCAACGAATCAGATAATTGATGCTCTGATCGATGCAATGGAAAATCAATATTCTGATGTTCGAAGAAAGATTTGTGAAGCATTAGGTAACATGGGTGAAAAGACAACAACAAAAAAAGTGATGGATGCTTTGATTAATGCGATGGGAGATCAGGATTGGGAGGTTCGATGTATCGCATGCAGAGGTTTGAGTAAATTGAATGAAAAAGCATCAACAAAGGTGATCGATGCTCTCATCAATGGTATGAGAGATAAAAATTCTTATGTTCAACGGAGTGCGTGTAAAGCATTTAGTGAGATGGGTGAAAAAGTAGCAACAAAGAAGGTTATCATTGCTCTGATCAATACGATAGGAGATAAAGATTACGATGTTCGTTCGCAAGTGTGCGAAGCATTGGGTAAGATGGGTGAACAAGGAGCAACAGATGAGGTGATCAGTGTTCTTCTCAATGCGATGCAAGATTCAGTTTACAGTGTTCGATTGAATGCTTGTGAAGCATTGGGTGAGGTGGCTGGAGAAGCAGTAACTAGCGGGGTGGTCAATGCTCTGAGCAATGCAATTCGGGATGAAAAGTACGAAGTTCGGTGGAAGGCATGTAAAGCGCTGGGTAAGCTGGGTGAAAAGACAGCAACGAGAGATGTGATGGATGCTCTGATTAGTGCAATTGAAAATGAAGATTCTACTGTGCGATGGCGGGCGTGTGCAGGATTGGGTAATATGGGCGAAAAGGCAGCAACAAAAGAGGTGATCAGGGCTCTGATGCATGCAATGCAAGATGAACATTACTTTGTTCGATGGAGTGCATGTGAAGCATTGGGTAAGATGGGTGAAAAAGTAGTGAATGCTGTTTTAAGAGAGGATACCGTGTATAGACTCCTTGAAATGGATGTTGGACGATTGTTGGAGACACCCAGTTTTTTTGTATTGACTTTGAGCTCCCTTGAGATAATGAAGCTGTTGGATGCAGAAAAGGTCTCGAGGCTATACGCATGCTTGAAGGGGAGGTTTTGGTTCGATTTCAGGATATTGCCTTGTCATCATTCGACTAAACTATTTTTGGATACTGGCATTATTACTTGGCTCTGGTTCGCTGAGGATGTTGCACTTAATCGAGGCAGTGCTGTAACGATCGATGAAAATGAAATCAGGATTTATGATACTGAATCATCATTTGTGTTAGAAGTGGCACGTCCTGACTTGATGCCAAGTTTGATAAAAACTTTCCAAAAACACAAAAGAAAGGTGGAAAGTGACTCTGATGCAGTAGTCTGAAACAAAAACGCAATTCCAATTTCAACGTTTCGAACAATTATTTACTTGAGGGTGAAGGATGTATATTTAATGATCAAATAGGATGGGAAAACTATATCTTGTCATAACCACTGATCAACTTTCCTATTTATATGAATAAACTAAATATGCAAATAACAAAAAGCGTAAAAGCATTTGATTATTGAATATAATTATTCTTGTGCTATGAGGGCTGGGCAAAATTCCATTGGTAAGAAGCAGAGATCGTCACAGGGCAGGGCAAAACTTTTTGTCCTGTTTCCTCATAATTTTTCCTATAAACTGATATGCAGCAGATTTTTCAGTCGATTATGCTCCCAGATGAATCAATCCGATACTGAATCCCATCGGATTCTATGGGGTCCTACCATCCGACGAAATCCCGTTGAATTCCTGGTTGAGGAATCAATGTCGGATCCGACAGTCGTATTTCCAATCATATCCGATTGTCGGAACCAATGAAATCCGAAGCATTCCGGTTCTGATTGACGGTTGATGTCGGATTTTATCAGTTTCCGATACTAGGATCCGATATCGATTCCGGAACCAGGAATCCGACGATAATTTGATTGTTTTCTTGCACCTTCCGAAGAGCTCCGTCGGATTCCAATAGGAACCGATCGGAATTCATCGGATCCTAGACTAGGATTCATTCTCCTGAGCTGACACAGTGATGAATTATAATGCATATCATTATGCGCCAGTCACTGTGAAATTTGTTGCTATGTCTACTTCGGACAATACCAGTATACTCATTTGTTATCATATAATTTAATTATAAAAATAAAATACTGCTTAAAGAGAAATGCAAAACATGATAGAATCATTTAAGATTGTATAAGAAAACGAGCTAATTTAAGAATTATGTGTATGATGAGCTTTTTTCTGAATGATTTCAGACACGAACTTAGTGTTCCAGAAGAAATATCACTTAAAGATTCAATATGTTCTAAAGGTATATTTCTTCGGATGTGGGGTGTGGATGTGGCGTGTGGTGTGTGGGTGTGGGTTGTTATAGCTTTTTCTAGTGCACCTATAAGCACACTCACACCCATACCCACACCCACACCCTCAAGATCGTTCAATATTTTGTCGACAACGTGCATTAATACCATTACATGAAATCGCAGAACATATTCAAATGAAACCTAAAATTCAACAATCAATATTTAACGATTTTCAAGAATATATTATTCATTCAACATCACCGATATCATCTGATTTAATTAAATATTTATAGAAATCAAATATTTATATAAATATAGAATATTTAGAATATTTTTCAAATAGAATTTTATTTGATATGAAAAAATGATTTTTCAAATGAACAACTTGATGAACTTCATAGATATTGTGATATTCGTAGGAAACGTTTGGCGCGAAATAATCAAGAAATATGAAAGAACGTTTAATTTTATTTAAAAATAATAAAATGATAAAAAGTGATCTTAATCAATGGATTTCAGAATTAGATCAAGTTTTGAATACAGATCTTACTGAACAAACAAATTACGAAAAAACTGTTGTTCAACATTGTTTGTGGTATTTTATTATTTTAATAATGACTAGTAGTAATCATTTGAATAAGGATAAATTTAAATGTGTTGTAAAGTCAGGTATTCAATCAACATTATTTAATTCAATACAAAAGTTCTATTTACAATATTATTTAAATGAAGGACATGCACCAATAACTATTAATGAATTAAATCGAATCAAAACTCAATTAGAAAGTCAAATATTAACGAGAAAAAATTAGCCTATGAATAAATGAAAATCATACTTGATAGATCAAAATCAGAATTTAAGAATGAAGAAGTTAATTATTTGGTTTGTTGCTTGTTTTTTGTTTTATTTAGTTAGAACAATCTTATTCAAAAATTAATAGTATAACTAAAACTAATAGTTAGGTTACCTAATGCGATTACCGGTAGAAATATCGAAAAAACAAATATTTCTGTGAAAAATGATCGAATAAGTGTTTTAGAAAATTCTGATATGAGAGAGAGAGCTGCTTTATTGTGTACGTTAATACTAATATATGGTTATAGAAAAAATACACAAATGAAGAGATCAAGAAGAAGAAAATATAGAAAATATTATTATTTTTTGTTTTGCAACTGTGCACGATAAAGCATTTAAATATTCCATAGTGCTTATAACACCATAATAATATTGTTTCTCACGATTACCGATACGACGTTGAATTCCAATTGTTTGACTTGATTTAGGTCAATGATCAGCGGAGTCCCACGTTTTGATTCCGAAACCCGACCTGATTCCAACTTCGAAAAACTGCAGAGTTTTTTTATAATTTATTTATGAAAGTAAAAGTAGCATATTTTTGTTTATAGTATAGTATTTCATGGATAAACTTGCTTTTAAAAAACAGTAAAACTATTTAACTTTTGTACAGATATAGCTCGATGGTGCGGGTATGCGCATTCCGATAACAAGTATTCACACGCACAGCTTAATTACTCTTTGTCAGTCTTGTTCACTGTATTACTCGTGCTTAGAGTCGCCATTTCCTCTATTTCTAATCTAAACATTTTTTTCTTTCCGTATTTCTACTGCGCACCCCTAATGCGACATAATGATTGAAACATTTTATTTTTCACTTATGTCTCGACTTCAAGAAAAAATAAGATATTTCAACTTTTTTAAAGGTGTGCTTTCGAAAAGTCTACAGAAGCTATATCATCAACTTCTAATTATACTGGCATACGAGTTCTTGATCGAAGTTTCTTAATACTACTGTGTTTTCTAGAGCTCTTCATTACATATCTTTTTAAAAGAAATGCAAGATTTTCCAGATCAATCACTCTAGATCGAATCGGATGACTCGAAATATTCGACAATTCAAGATCAAAGTGAGATTTGACAGTCTCATTTACTACTTGGAAGAGTTAAATTTTGTCATATTGAAAATTCTCGTTCTTTCAGCTCTGAGAATCTGAGAAATGGATATTCACGAATAACCCAATGAATCTATCGATCCTTCTGACTCAATCCAAACGCATATTCGAAGAAATTCGATAGGCTGTTAACCAACATGAGTGCGACCATACATATATTATTCCTCTTATACACTTCAGATTTTCATGTATACCGCTTGGTTGTTAGTTTACATAATAGAACTTGACCCATTTTGCTTTGTTCTTCAACGTGTATATTCTGATAGTCATATTCGATGTTGAGCGTTTCTTGTTTGTATCGATCAGTCGGGTATAATGAAAGTTTATAGAAGTCAAAATGTAAACGTTCACAATAAGGCTTCTTATTAATTAATCACCTTTTAAACCGTTCATGACATTAGTCAATCAAGATTTTTTCTTGAATTCCATTCTTCTAGTCCAAACAGTTAGACGATTTAATTTCCATAATTGATCATCATGTTCTACTGCGTTTGATTTCTCTTTTTGAACTGATTTTTTCGCATACAAATATGTTTTCAAATGAACAATTACAAGAATTACTCGATAAATTTCGTTATCAATCAGCAATTGTTCGTCCATTACCATATAAAAACAAAATTTACTCTCGCTTTATTCTCGTTCAATATCATTACGAGAATTGGAAACTAATTCTCTTTCAACACAATCAGATTTTAAAAAATTGTATACTATTACTGCGAAGTAGGCATTTCATGAAAAAAGATGGAACATATGATATTTTGGCTGAATCAATTATAAATATTTTTAAAAGTCAACATAAATTTTCCAATGAACAATGTCAAGAGTTAAAAAAATCTTCTTGACGAGAAATTTTTAGGAAAAAACCGTTATTATTTGATTAATAAAGCTTATAAAGAGTTTCGTACAAATAAAAACAATCTTTAATAATTAATCGAACGATTCTCAATCAATTATTAAATAAGATTATTTTAAAAGATTATCAAGTAAATGAACAAATTTTATTTACAAAAAAATTATCGTATTTTATTTTCCTAGGCTCATCTAGACTTTATTAGTCTATCGAAAATATTTCACGATCGATTAACTTCAAAGAAATAACAAATGAATTTGAAATCAGTCGTTGTCTTTTAGCAGCAATCATTTTCATTATAATCGATGCTGATTATTCAAGTTCATCCGATTTAATTTTGTTTCAACTACGTTTAACAACAATGATAGAAAATAAAAGAAATGTTTTTTTTCATCACTCCTTAGTGAACAACAATACAAACTTATTACATCACGTTCAGCATTAACATCTGATATTGATCTATTTATTTATTTATTTATTAAAAACTAATTTAAATGAAAGCAATTTTTCTAATCTAATTTATTTTATTCAAAATAGATTAAAACGAAAACCTGTTTTTAGAAAATTAATTCATTTTTTAATCTATTCATTTGATAATGAGTTTTTGTCTATTGAACAAACACTTCAAATATCAAACTTAATTTTTCGATATTCAAAATTAAATAGTAAAAATTCTGAAGATTTCCTTCAATTTCTTATCGAATTACTTCAATCGGAAATACATTCATCACTGAACTGTGCCTGTTATTTTTATTATCCAAAAATAAATATATCATGTAAGTTATGTTTGATTAAATGTTATTTCAATCTTACTCTTGGTTTTCTCCTTGTTATTATTTTGTCTTGAATGATAATGCATGATCTTACATATATTTGAATTAGGTTTATGCAAGAAATGAGTTCAATTGTATTTAATTATTTTATTCACGTTGATTATATTTAATTTTCAATGATTGAATTTCATTTATTTTTATACGATTTTTAACTAAGAAATATACTTTTTTTTGTTTTTCGAGAGAATAATATTTATTTTCATTTTTACATCCTCTATATATGTTATACATCATAGATTAGATTGTTATTTTTACTTTATCGATTTATTCGTTCAATCTCAATATGTACGTATATTATTGTGAAGTTTGTATTTTATTTTAAGTAATAGAGTCTGGTATCCTAATTCCACCGGGAAAAAATGACTCTCAGCATTTCATTCGCATATTCCCTCTTGTGAATGAAATGCTGAGAGCCATTTTTTTTCCCGGCAGAATTAGGATACCAGACTCTTATATGAAAGAAATAGTATATGTATTTATGGTAGAAATTTTATCTATGTGAAAACTTTTAACTATTAAATGATTGTTTAGTTTCTAGTATATTTTGTTGAATAAAATTGAATAATAATAAAAAAATGCTACGATATGATAATAAATGTGATATCAATATAGTATCTATCCATGTGCATTGATATGAATATAATTGTATAATTAAATTTTATTTTTAGTTTATGTTGATTATTCTTTTTCTATGGATGATCTTGTTCTAAATCAAAATATAATAAATAAAACTAATAAATTAGAATATGATGATATTTCAAAGAAATAAAAGGAAAAGAAAATTTTGATTATCATGTATATTTGATAATGTGTACATGTCCTTGATAGATATTATATTTATGCTGTTTTTACTTTGATATGATATACTAAAGAGAAAAAAAGATATCGATAATGTTAAATAGTATTAAAATGATGCATCAATCTAATTCGTCAAATATATGATTCGATTGTCTTGTATAAATAATCATATGTTAGGTAATATGGCTATATTTTATAGGAGGTTATGCTTACTATTGAATGAATATTGATTGAAGTCAATATAGAAAATAATATGAATAAATTAAAAGTAGAAAATAAGATCTTTTCCTATTATATATCGTATATTTGTGTGTATATATTTGTTTTTTTCATACAAGATGAATATAAATAATCAAAAGGAAATGCTAATAGAATGTAAAATGCAAAGTTCGTATATAGAACTGAAGTCTATTGAATCAGCATTTTGATTTTATTGATGATGATAATAATACTAATTAGTATGCTTTTTTCTTTAAGTTTAAAAGAAGAAAAAAACATAGAATAAAAAGAAATGTTTTCGACATGAATTGTAATCAGTATATATATGCATATGATTGCAAGATGTATATATGTTTAACTAATAAAATCACCATATAAGATGTACGGAAAATAAATGAAAGAATAAACCAGTAGCGGAGTCAGGGGACTGAGTCGCCCCCCCCNCCCCCCCCCCCTAGCGGCTTCTGGGCCCCTGAGCCAAATTTTTGAAAGATGAATTTTTGTATAAAAAGATATATAAATATTTGCAATTAAATATTTGAATGCTTTAGTTATTGGGTGAAACTCGTAGCTGTTTCGGAAGAAAATCAAATACTGTAATTCTAATTTCCAATCAGGTTCTAGAGGTTATAAACTATCCTTCCCACAGATAACTAATGATTGGAAGATTTTCAGATACGGTTTTGTTCATTACCACTCAACTAGAAGGTATTTCAGACGAGTGGAAAGTTATTCTATGGCTCAAGCTTTGCGCTTTTCCGAAGATGGTCTT
>OENM01002977.1:0-10595 GCA_900239745.1 Rotaria magnacalcarata
CTCTACAACGACGTCAAATATGTCGATAACTTCAACAGTTTTAAATGTATTGATGAATTCGACTATTGGGAGGAATTCGACGATGTCAGTAACTACAACAAAGAGGAGCAATGTCACAACGACAACATTGAATCATGGTATTAAGTGCCATTCAAACATTGCACTTTCTATCTTAATTAGTTTTTTCGTTGGCTTGTTTCATTTTTAATTGAATATATGTTTGGTCTTTATTAATTTCTAAGTTTCGTTTTTCCTTCTTTAAATGATGCAAATATTTGAAATCGAAAACATATAATTAATAAATAGACAACAAAAACAACGAGTGAACAAAAAAATCGATACAAAGATATTGAGAAAAGGAATAAAAGACGAATATACACACAGATAAATACGAAATTAGTCAAAAACTACCACTGCACAAGAAAAAAAGGACGTATGATTTTTTTCTTCAAGAAAACTCTACATATACATATATGTATGATTGGCTATCCCTTGTAGAATATTTTAACTTATCTGTTTAACAGAGAAGTAATGCTAAGTATAGATTAATAAATCAACAAAAAGAAAAAAAAACGACACTTTTTTCAAATATCTATCCCTGAGAAAAACAATTGGCAATATGGAAGTTAGACGAAAACGAAAAAAAAGACACAATTGAAATTTATTGAAGAATATCACTGTTGTTGTTCGCTTGTCAATGGTTCCTATTTAAAGTAAAAAATCAATAAGTAAAAATACATTATTATTCTGTTAACTTACTAATCGTTTTGTTGACGATAAGTTAAATGAATTTATTGCTTGAGCGATTCCACCAGCAGCATCATCGTCGTCAGTTGTTCTTAAAAGATCATCATCTGTTGTTCGTTCTTCATGTCGTTCATCGTCTTCATCATCAGATGTTAAAAGCGATTCTTCATCTGTTCGACTTCCACTATCATTTTCAATAATATCTTTCTTCTTAGCAGTGGTAGTATTATTACTAGTACCTATTGAAGTTTTTCTAAAAATCCAACAACAATCAAATCAACAAACTAATTTTTTTTAAATCTTTTACTGAAGTAGTGCATCGCTGTGATTCGTTTTATTATCATTTGTTGAACCATAACCATTCATATGCTCTAGATTAAGATTGTTATCGATTATTATGGAAAGAGATTCGGAACTTTCTAAAATAATCAAGAAAAAACAGAAGATATTCATCAAGCTGAAATTGATATCTTTCATACCAGTATTTAATTGTTGAACAAGAGATGACATGGCTGAGGTTAAGGAATCAGCTGCTATAAGAAGATCAGTTCTCAGAGATTTTGTATGGTTACTGATCGATGTTGGTTCATTGATACTTGTTTCTGAAAAATAAATAGTTTAACATTTAATCTTTGTCTTCTTTGGATAATAACTTAATAGATTTCTGAGTTTGAATTTCATTGTTTCGAATTAATCTACTCTCAATTTTCTAGACTCCAATCCAGTTGATGCTACAATTTTTCTTTCGGACTATTCGTGTGCGATCATTAGAGCAACCTTCATAGTCTCACATGACTAGAGACTGAAGCATTCAAGATCGAACCCTATGAACTGTATCGCTATTGTTCTTTCTACTAAGAACTAAAAAGTAATTATCAATAATTACCAGTAGGTGTTAATACATCATGAAGAGGTGTTGGTGGCGTTGAATAACTTCGAAATGAAACATTTGAATTCATTTTTCTTGCATTCGAAGTATTTCCTGATGTATGATAAACCATTCGTGATGGTGAAACACTTAAACGACCATGTGGACTAGCTGTTGTTGATCGTTGTGTATGTGGGGAATAGCGTAAAATTTTACCGAGTGTATCTAATTGTGTTGTCAATTCTTCACGACTTTGCTGTAAATGATCAATGCGTGATTCCAATTGATGTTTACGTGATAGCAATGTTTGTAATTCATGTTCTAAATATGGATTTGTTTCGGTTGAACCAGCGCGTCTCATCTGATGAATACGACTACGTGTTGATTGAGTTTGTTGATAGTGCTGATAAGATGATGAGTCATGAGGAGGACTAGTACGCTGATGTGGCAAGGTTTGAGTATAACGTTGTTCAAGCCGATTCATGGACGATGAAAGACCAGATGATGATGGATAAAGACCACTTGTACAAGCATCTGTATCACTGTATGCATGCGAATCATTTGGTAAATTGGCATTAGCATAATCAAGTGAATTACGACGCTTAAGTTGTGTTCGTAATGTATTAATTTCACGAAGGATACGTCTGAAAAAGAAAAAATATATATTTTTTTGCATCACATGATATTCATGATCTTGTTTCAATATGCATTAGCTAATAAATCTCGTGAATATAACAATTCTAGTCATTTTAAATCGTAAATCTTATACAGAAATAATAGAAAATTATTGATTGGTTGACTTTGATTTTTTTCTTCAAATTCTCTCTTCAATCAATTAATTAGTCGGAAAGGTGAAAATTTAATGAGTCTATTTATCTTTATATATACATGATTTTCTAACTTTTAAACTTTAAAAGTGTTCGAAACTGAAGTAAATATTATTTTTCGACATTTAAAACTCTTTTGATGTAATCGAAATTGAACAAAATAAAATACCTGAGGTCTTCTATTAAATGAAGGAATCAAGTATTTCTTTTCAAATATTTGATTCAAAGGATATAATGTTGATATTGCTACTTTAAACTAAATCACAAATACAGCGTAAACTAAACTACTCGATCATTAAAACATCGTATCATCAAGTCTTTTAAAATAAATTTAGTTTAAGGCGTTGAATTCTCGTAATTCAACAAGAATTGACACAGGTGACTCCTATACACATAGTAAACTCAGTCCATTTATATCTATGTTATTTAAATGAATCCACATAGATAGGTAAATTGTCATATTCAAATGGTCTATTGAAGAAATGCATTAATATTTTCTATATATATCCTTTAACTATTACGAGAGTTTTATTATTCAATAAAATTAGTCACATATATATATTATCTTATTCACATGACTATCGTCATATCTGTACTTATTGACCGTATCTCAATTTATAATACGTGAAGAATAAAATCGAAATATATCGATGATTCATTTTACCTATTTTTAGCTTCAAGTTTGGAAATAATTAAACGTTTTTCTGCACTCTGATGATCCATTTGCATTGATCGAATAGATGGCATGGGTACCATTGTTGATGGCGTTGTTGTCATCATTCGTGAATAATATTGATTATTGTTTTGTAAATTCATGGGACAAGAAGAAAATCTGATTGGTGGTTGAATGCCAGTTGGATTCTGTTTTTGTTTTTCAACAATAGATGCTAATTGTTGAGCATAGTATGCAATCTGTACATGTTCATCCATATCAGATTCATTTCCATTTTCATCAATTTTTTTAATATCAGTTTTTGGTGTTACTAATGATCGTTGTTCATCGTGATTGTTTGGTTTTGGTGTGCCAAGACGAACTAATTGTGGCGATGAACATGATGATATCTGTTCTTTTTCCATCATTAATGGACTTGATGGTGATGAGATTGATATTGGCGTTTTTTGTTGTTGTTGTGTTGGTTGTTGTTTTACTAGTTGTTGATGTCGTTTTGTACTACTGTTACGAGATTTCCATGAAAAAAAACGTGGAGATGGTGTGGAAGCCATATGGGAACGACGATCTTCACTTTTTGGCATACATTGAAATGATCTATTGAAAACACAAAAATATATTCGATAGAAAAAAACAGATTTTCCGTATTAGGATTTTCAAAGGAAAATATAATGAATAATGCCTTGCTCCGTTTATTGCTACGGTTTTATGAGAAACTTCGAATTTATTATACTACGCGACTTTTGTCTTAGATAGATAGAGAGAAATTCTTTATCTTTTCATACTTAATTTAGAATTAAAAGTCATGCAAGATTTATAGGACCGGAATAAATATAAAATAATCTGTCAGAAATTATGAACAAAAGGACTAGATGGCTAAAATTAGTAATTGAGTTGTTGATAGGAAAATTTAGTAGATTAGTTTCGTATTTGTTGTTTCGGTTTTTCAATCGACAAAAATCCTTTAGAAGAACAGACATATAGTTTTCAAATTAACTTTAATTTAAAATATTCAACTTGATGTCACTGTATCAAACAATAAAACATTCGGTATTTAACTAAAGAACTATTATTACCTTCGAATCGATTGGCGAAATTCTTTAACAGGTGATGTAAAAAATGTATATTCTTTCATTTCATGTGTCGGTAAATGTTGATCGGATACTCTTCCACGCCAAAAGCAGTCTTGACATAATTGATATGCTCTATCATGACATTGTTGACATTTATAACGAAAACCAGAAAACGATGCTCGTTGACATGCTGAACATTTAACGCGATGAATAACTTCAAAAGAAAAGGCAACATTGATTTTATGATATTCAAATAAAAAAAACAAGCATTTACCATTTTCAACGCTGATTAAACGATGGAATATAATCAACCATTGTACACAATTTGGTGTTGTATCATTATAGATTAATGTATCAAGGAAATCTTCAATATTAACTAATGGTGAAGATAAATGTGAAAACATTAATTGTGCATTATTTGAACGATATGTAGCATATGAAATTTCTTGTAACGCATAAGGTAATGCAAGAATCTCATGTAAAAGCTCATCAATTTGTCCATAAGTCATTGCATTCATGGATGGTGATAAATATGAAGTAAATAAATGACGCATTTTATCAACCAATTTTCCTGTACATAAAAGTACAAGTACGACACGAAATGAATTAAAACGTATGGAAACATTATTTGTTATATCATTATTATTATTATTATTATTATAAACGTACAAAAACCAAGCAATAGCTGAATGAACACAATTATTAATATGAAGAATTTGTTGTGAAGGTGGGAGACGTTTATTTAAATTTGTATAAATTGATGTTAGAAATGTTGTTAAACGATTTATAGAAAGAAATTGATCATTATTGGACAATGATGGTTGTATCGGTGTTGGTGTACGACGATTTGTAGGCGATAAACTGTTTGAACTGATTTCTGATGATGGCCATGTTAAGCACTCTCGAAGAGATTCAATGACATTTAATAAATCGAGAAGATGAACTAGAATGATTTTTTTTTAAATTTCAATTAAAATATAAATATATGTTAAATGGAAACAAAAAATTTCTAGACCTCGTTATGCACCTGATTTCTATAAAATATACATATAACAATTCAACATTGTACAGCAGATAATTTGAAAAAAATGAATAGATAATTAGGAAAGAAAAGTAGCTTCTAGATATTATTTTTAATCTATAGGATTTTGCACAGCACTTTTAATCGATCATTCAGTAGATAAGACGATTTGCTTTTCACTGCGATAAGTAAATCATACTGTCAGTAATAAAAAGTGATTATATAATAGTTCTCACAGATAGTGCTTCCTCAAGTATTTTTCAGCATATTTTGTATGCGATTATGATTACTTATTCAACAAAGTCTAATAGACAAAAAAAAATGCCTAAAACTTATTCGTTTTTTTTTCATGATCGACTACACATGTTCTTTAATTGCATGTTTGAGAGGCTTCATTTACTATGAAATTCAAGGTTGATTTTGTTTGTATTTAGAACCGTACTACCTCTTTGGTAGATTATTTTTCCGGCTCTGTAAGTTTAATTACGAAATGATCTAACATAACAGAGGGTGTGTTTGAAGCAGAAAAAAAAACTTAAGAAGAAATCGTCATTTCCGTAATGCAAATGCAAAGATAATTATTTTTAGGTACAACATTTTAGAGATAATAAATTTGATTGTAAACGATAGAAATCAATCAAAATAAGAACAAAATACATTAAAAAGAATATATATCTAACTATTGAATACTTTTTGATATTATATCATAGCTACAAGTTGGTTACGATGAGACTAGGAAAAGGCTTAAAGGGATTCGAATACAAGGTCTACTGATGAAGATTGATGTTTGTCTTAATTAAATTTTTGCGGAGAGTAAGAACTTCTGAAGAAGAAAAAAAAGAAGAATGTTGGTTTGAATCTTTGCTTGTAGGCAGATTGAATATTTATTAAGTAGTCTTCATGTTTTTCTCGACATATTCAATATCCGAATACACTAAACTGTTGTTCTCTTGGGACAATCAGTTTTTTTTTCGTATAAATTTCATGTCTCGATACGCACAACCTTTTTCGCTTGAAACTTAGAAAGCCATCTTACGACAAGAAAATTTCAAATAGAATAAGTTTCACATTTGACCTCAATGACTTTTCAGAAACGATGTACTATCATTTCATTAAAACGAATATAAATTTGAATAATTTCCATATTTTTTTCTTAGCCATATAAGAATCTATTCGTAGTTATACTATGAAGTCAAATAACATCTGACATCAAAAGGATATATTCTCTAAAATGACTGTTTATTAGTCTAGGATATACATCAATTTAATAAGAAAATCCACAGATCAAGCTAGATCAATTTTTAAAAGGATTAATCATTTTTATCACGACATAATTATGGATAGCAGATTGTGCATAGAGAATGATCTTTTCAGTGTTTTCGAAGTAGTCTGATGGCAGTTTTTGCCTAATTAAGCAGCTATGGTTTCCAAAGACTTTTTTCTGAATGTTCAAAACCTAAATTCTAATCGAAGAACATGAAAGACTCGTGTCATTTCAAATGGAAACCTTTATAATGTGAAGATTTTTAATTTACAATTAGTTCTTCTAGTCTATTCGATTTTTCTATGGGTACTGACATGAGCTTATCAGACTTTAATGACCGAAATGAATTCTTTTTCATACCAAAAGCCGATAATCAATCAAATGAGAAATCATCCCTATACACTTAACTCTTGGATTACGTTACTCAAAAACAGCAATTTGAAATATTTCATTAAATAGAAAACTGATGATTTTATAGAGAAATAAAAAAGAAAAGATCATTTAAATGCATGAACAGATGATAAAATGATTTCAAAAGTCATCAAATCTTTATTGTTTACACGGTAACCATTTGACGTGTATGATTCATAATCACAGAAATCTATTCGAAGCACAAACGTTAAAATAGTATTGATTAAAATTTGTAAAGATAACATTTAGCAAGTGTTTTAGCGTTGATTTTTAAACTCAACATATTATTCTAATACATTGATATCAAAGAAAAAAATTAACGACATGATAATTATTTGGTATTATGCAAATCGTTTCCTGCTATTATTTTCCTAATATAGATTTCTAGTCTTCTTACGATTTAAAACTGAATATATTTATTAGATCTTTTGAAACTTCTTTTTTCTTAGTTGAATTCAAATTGAAAAAATATTTAAGACTTAAGAAATCGATATTTCAATGTGAATTAAACTTACAGTTGAGCTTCTTTTGTATAAAACGTAATTTACACGCCGTTCGATAAGTAGAAAAACGGATAATATCAAAATTTTGAGCACCTAAAATCAAAACTATCAAAATTTTGAAAATGAATACAAATTAGATAACATACGAAGCTCCATTTGTAATTGTTGTAGTTCATTACTGAAGCCTGTACTCATTGTCTCGTCCACTATGATGGACGGGCAAGCTTCGCTAATAAATGGCTACTCTAACATAAGAATCACGAAGAAAAAAATATATTGGTAAACATTATTCATTTTCAATAGTAAAAAGGACGAAAGGAAAACCGTATAAGTGTTGATACAAACCGAGCACAGATTACGAACAAAAGAACAATACAAAAAAAAAGTAACCGGAAGGCACAGAAGGGCACACATATCGATTGGTTTGTTTTATTCATATGATGTGACCTCAAATAAGTAAGATGTCGCTCGTTTATAACTGATTAAACGCTTTTTCTGAACAATCAATTTTCACAAATACAAAAATTTATCTTATCGACTTACTCTTGATTTCGAGTGATGATTGAATAATCTTGATAGAGAGTTATTGAAGATTCTTTTTTTTTTGGTAGTTTATACTTCTTTTGCAAATAACTCAACTGACATTGATATATTAATATCACTATAGAATATTTCTTTAGAACTTTGCTTGCTTTCCCTTTTATCATTACTCTATTTCCATTGTTTGTTAAACGATATTCCACGCACTCCTACAATCACCTTCATTTGATTGTATATTGTGCACTATCATGGGGCATACATCAAATGTCTCGTCTCATGTGCCCTACTTGTTTATAAATGTTATATACAAATAGACGTAAAGAAAAACAATCCTAACAAGGTTTCTTTAATGTTTTTAGCATGTAGTACGAGATCTATTGCACTAAGTTTTGTCTTATACGATATTCATTTAGCAGATATTCTTGTGTAAATAAACAAGAGCATTGGAATTGATAATATTTTAAGTAAAAAGCGATCTGTATGAGAATGTATGATCATAGATGAAAAATCTTTTTCTCGACAGAAAATATCAGTTAGAATGCCTTTGTACGTACCAATTCGAGCAAACATCCATCAAAGAAATATTTTCTTCAATTTTCAAAACGATGAAACAAATGCATTGCCTAGGTTCTCATCTATTATTTTATTTTTAATCTCTGTTAAATATGAATAGGTAGATAGATTTTAAAATTAAGAAAATCAAGAAGTTTTTCTTTACAATATATGATTATACAAGAATGAATAGTTTTATCAAGTTCTAATTCTCGGAAGAGTCATATCTCTAGTAATGAATGTTATAGTTATTATTGAACTTTTAGTCCGTTGCGAATCCTAAGAAATAAATTATATGAATAAAGAAGAAGAGCTTCGACGTGATGCTGACGACTTGAAACGTATGCAACAAGAACATATATCCGAATTAGATACAAATTTACTAGCATCCTCATTTGATGATCTTGATGAAGAACATGTTGCATGGTTGAAAAAGAAAAGCCCAAAAATTACAGGATCGATTTCGTATGTTATACAATCAGCTATGTTTTATTCTTACAGTTTTTGTTTAGAAGAACTCTATGGTCATGTATGCGTGCTTGATAAGAACTGAGTTTTTTCTCCTATGATCAAATGTTTACATATTTTCAGTAATTTTGTCAGATAAATGAGTTAAATCAAACAAATAATTGATTATAAATGTAATTTAATTTATTCCAGTGAGAACTACTTGCTATGATGATCCAACAAAAGATCATTCAGGACCAGCCACATGTCAAGGTATGTAGTTTTTATCTTTTAGATGTTAAGTTGATCTGTTTTGTTTTTTAATTCTAGGAAACATTGTTGAAATTGTGTGATGAATGACGACCGAATTTAATATTGACAACTGGTGGAACGGGAAGTAGCCCAGATGATATTACGCCAGAAGTATGTGTGCTTGTAATTTCTCTATTTAACAGACCCATTTTTACTTTAGGCGACGAGTTAAGTTATTACAAAAGAAATTCTTGATCAAGCACAAACAATGGTTCTGAAGTCGTTAGCAATTACTCACATGGCTATGCTTAAGAGGTGAAATTCATTCTGTCGTTTCTATCTAGACCAGTAGTAGTAGTAGTAAATGTTGTGCAGTGCGTATTAAATATTATTCTGTCTTACATGAGCCACGTTATCTTTCGTTCCGTTAAAGAATTGCTTAAATTTTGTTTATTCAGTTCTACAACATGCAACAGATTTAATTCGAAATCGATGTGCTAAAGTAGCTATGACATACTAACATGCAATCAAATGTTAGATAGTTGATTAGTCGTCTACAATGTGAATAATAGACATTCAGATGCTGGAGGAGAAAATGCGAATTCAAACTCTTTTAATTCAGACTAATACATCACTTGTGGAAGGTCAATGCTTAGAGGAGAAAAGTATTCGTATTATTTTCTGAATGTTCATTGAATCAAGATATTAGGTTCTGTATAGAGATATTGGTGATGATGTTTAGATGTGCTAACTTGTTTTACAAAATAATATTCCTTTGGGACTTGCTGACCTAGGCTTGCTTGCTACAGTTGGACCACGAACAATACATGTTTATGATAAACTATGTGTAGTCGTTCTTTCAACTGATAGTGGGGAAATTCGTGATAGTAATAAAATCATGCTTATGAGGGTATTAAAATATACAGCATGCTATTTACTTTCAGTTTGGCATTATAGAAGATGCATGAGTTTGATTCTTATTCCGAATCTTTCCAAACAGCTTTTTCGAGAATTTATTCTAGTGAAACGTCCGTTATTCAAACATTACAATCTAATCATCCAATAATTCATGTGCAGGTATATATATACTTGAATTAACTTACGAAATGTTTTATTTGATCATTTAGCTTAATCAACCCATTGACTATCTTGATCCACGACCTGAATATATCCGTGTCATTATTAAATGGTTAACAAAATCTTCAATTTCCATAACACACACTGTTTCACCAGATACTCAGCGTAGTTTACTCAGTGCTCGACGTTGTGAAGGTTTAGATGGTTATAGTTAACAAGTTGATTGATTTAAACTATCTGTACGATGGTACGTGATTTAGCATCAGAAAAAAACTCAAATGACATTTTCTCATCGGGGCACATGCTTTCTTCGTTTGACTTCAAGCCTTCGACGTTCTCCATG
>OENM01002978.1:0-12788 GCA_900239745.1 Rotaria magnacalcarata
AACAACAACAACTTCAACTACCAGTACAACATCAACAACATCAACGACGACAACAACAACATTTACTACCACTTCAACTACATCCACTACGACCACTTCCGTCACCATTGGTATCTTTATTCTAGTAGGAAAATTAATTGTTTTTGTTTTAATACTTTAGGTACGACAACGTCGGATTACATTCCTTTAATTCTTGGACTTAGTCTTGGCTTAGGTTTACCGTTATTAATTATTATTGGTGTTTTAATATCGTGTTGTTTATGCAGGTGTTGCCTTGTTCCTCTTCAGGCAATAATACGTTCTCGATATGGTAATCGTATTGGAGAAATGATTAATGCAAAAAATAACTCTGTTGATCGAGAAAAAACAAAAAGATCTAGAAATGATGATTTGGAAATGAAAAATCAATTAGAATTAAAAAATATTAACGACACCAGTAGGGATGCTGCTCATGCATTATCAGTTTGGGATGAAAATCCCGAACCGTTGTCATTAGATAATTCAAAGAATGACGATCAAGATGCATCATTTGATCTTGGCCCGATGGCAACCACGATTATCTCATTTGTATCACCTTCTACCAATAGTCTTACGACAGAAGGTGCAGTAGAAAGAGTTGCACTCCCATTGTTCCCACCGACACTAACTCAACAGCATAAATCGGTTCTTTTAAAAGCATATTTTAAGCAGCGTCAACAATCTGAAGGATAATAAAGATTATTTTCTTTGAAATTTCACTCATTTTATTCCTAAATATGATATGTTTCAATCCTATTCGTTTGTTTTATGTGAAAAACTGAATGCGTATAAACTATATCAAA
The DNA here is from genome assembly GCA_900239745.1 of Rotaria magnacalcarata. NCBI lineage: Eukaryota > Metazoa > Rotifera > Eurotatoria > Philodinida > Philodinidae > Rotaria > Rotaria magnacalcarata. The sequence continues at coordinate 822 of OENM01002978.1, forward strand.
GCTTAGTTTACAATTTTCTGTACTGTTTACTATCTCTAAATATCAAGTTTAGAAATATTGCAAAGAACGCATAGTTAATTATTTATAAAACAAATACTTAGATTATGAAAGATAAGAAGCCATTCGTCACTTCTTTATCAGTACGTGCCTCAAAGCATTGAGTCATTCGAAGGAAAAACTTCTAATCATTAATATTATTTGTATTGTTGTTTTTTTCATGCATTCAAATTGTGATTCACGTTTAATGGAACTGTTTAATCCTTTTCGTTGTATTTCATTTTAGATTAATTCTATAAATTAGCCATTGAAGAATTTCCTATCGAAATTTAGAAATTTTTGCTTCAGGCGGCGTCGAATTATTTTTTTCAATTGATTATTCAGTTTCATTTGAAAAGTATATATATATATATATATATATATATGAAAAGCCATTTTTTTCAATCTTTTATTTTTCCATGACAGTCAATATTCAACAAAACCCACACAAATAACTGATCGTTCAATAATGCACAGTTCTGTTCATAATTCACTGAAACAGTTATTTCTTCCTGCCCCATATACACTCTGATATTGATGAATTACAAAACAATTAATCGAATTTCTGTGCATAAAAATGTATAGATATTTTGTTAAATAATAAGTAAAAACACGAGTAGCACTACTATATTTAACACTCATGTATTATATCAACAGCATATATTTTATGATAATTTGAATAAAGTACATAATAATTACATAGTATATAAAAAACAGATTAGCCTAAAGGACGTTTAACGGCTCTAATCAAGCGAATCAGCGGGTCTCATTTTATACATATTTTCACTGGGTGCAATCCTTGATCATAAAGCTTACCTTTCTATTTCTCATGTATTACTTTTTTTTACTTTTTCTAAATGTAAACATCAACAAAAGAAAATATAACAAACAACCAAAGAACACATAAAAAAATATTTCTGATTATATCCGTTCTTTATCCTATACTTTCACATTCTCGTAATCTTTCTATCTCTTAAAGACAAAAAGAGAGATGAATCGAAGAGATAAAAACTGACAGGAAAATAAATGAAATACGCAAAAACAAAACAAACAGTTTGTTTTCAAAACAGAAAAAATACTTAGGTTAACAAATCATGGTCATCGATAATGTGAAGAGCTCAGATGATTGTAGTTAGTTTTAGAATATATTATCTAGGTATGCGGTTCCGATAGTTAAGGTAAGCAGCATTAGTTTTATCTTTTAATCTTTCTCTCTTGTGTATTCTATATCTCGATAAAGTAAAATCATTAACAGTATCAGAAAACAAGCATGTCTCATTTAAATAATTTTATTTTTAACCATCAAATCCAAAATTTCCACAGGCATATAAACGTGTGTTGAATTGATGATAGTTACTTTCTCATCTATCGATTCTATTTTGTTGATCTGTCTCTATAGAACTATTTGGAAAAATAATAAAAATACAGGAATATTTGTCAAAAAATATGATTAGTTAACGAGTCGAACTAGCAGCATTCATAAAGGAAGCAATAGAAAATATAAGTGAACTCAAAAACATGTAATATTTCTCATGAAAATAACTCAAAGCAAATATTGAAATAACTGTCGTTAATTAATTGATCTTATTTTCATCTATAAAATATGTAATGAAGCATGATTTCGCGCAAAATGTTTCGCATATGTAAAACTGCTACAATCAAAATAAGCACGTTGAGATACATCATCATTATTAGCCTTGACTTGCCCGACAGGTGAAATAGATAATGTAAAATCAAGTCATTCAGCCTTGTTGGGATAAATCTATATCCTATTGAAACTGCGACTTCAAAATATTTTGTCGTATATTTCTTGGATTGATATTACAACTAGAGGTGTCAACTGAAGGGTTGAACGGCGGCGGGCAACAATCTTCAATTTTTGAAGATTTCCAGCGGCTCGTTATTTGAATGAGCAATGTCTTCAACAGCGGCTGCTACAAATCCTTAAAAGTTTTTCCACAGCGGCGGCGCCGGCTGATATTTACAAGTCCGTATGCGACGGCGGCGACTAAGTTAAAAATTCACCGATAACAATTAAAAACAAATGTTCGATTCGATCGCATATGTATGGATGTCAGCGGCGGCGGATGACGTTATCAAAATTTTTTATCTCTTGCAGTGGTGCACCGGCGGCTCTTCACGGGTGTGGGTATTTGACTATTTGCTACTACACCCACACCCCACAACAGCTTTTCAAATGAGATTTGACACTCTGGATAGCAGATTTCTCAAGAAGGAAAACAACGCAAACGAACTATTGTCAGGTTTATCATTGCCAATTGGAAAAAAAATGAATGGATCTATATTGTCAATTTTCTTTAGTATTTTTCATTTTAAATTAACAAAGCATAATATTTCTCATTCATCAAAAAGACAACGCTAATCATTTCGACGTTTTCCTTCTCTACATTTTGCATCAACCCCGCCTTTTCTAATGGTCTATCATAATTTCATTTGTTTTTCTTGTTTTTCATCCTTGCTGTCATACGTGACCATATAGGTATAGGTATAGACTCTGGTATTGGTTAATCTGTGAACTAGGAGTGTCACATTTTAATGTAAAATAATTACTAAATCGAGAAATAAATTTTTAAAAATTTAAATTTAAAATAAACTTGAATTCAAGGAATTTAAACTTAATTAAATTTTTAATTTTGTACCATTTAAATTTAACTAAATTTTAATTAAACTATTTGAAATTCAAATTAGTTAAATTTTAAAAACTAGTAGATAAGCAAAGCTTTTGACTTGACTGCTATTATTTCAAGTCAAATTTTAGTATGTTATTTGTTTTCTAAAGTTAAAGCTAGTCATTCTTCTATGAATCGTGCTATTAAATATATTTTTTATGAGTATCCTGGTATTTTGAAGAAGAAAGATGATGGATCTTGTATAAGCTGGAGAAAAATGTTTGACTACTATGAACAAATATTAACCTAAAATACAAGGTTCTTCTCTCATTTAGGTATTTACTACTGTTAAAGTCACGTATTTTCCTCATAGCAATGATGAGTATTAATACAAACAATTTATTAAGTTTAAAAGAATTTAAATAAAATAAACTGTAAATCGGCACCCCTACTGTAAACAGAAAATAAATAAATCGAAACAACAAAGGCAGATAAACGTACAGATTTACCAGTTTTTGACAAACATATCTCGTCATGTGCAGAGTGACTTAATAATGTATTTAAAATAAGCGATCTTCAGTGTCGTCGATATAGTTTGATTGGGTCAGCTGTTCTCTTTAAGTTTATATTCCAAACTAACATAAAGTTGCAACATTTATTTCTACGATCAAAATAACATCGCTCTATAGTAAGGTAGCGTAATAAAACGTATGGAAAATACTCTACAGAAATATTTATAAAAAAAAGCAGCAATTCATCGCAATACTTGAATGCATCACTTTTTCATTGCTGATGAAAGAGTCGTGATCGTAATCCATGCAATCTATCAAATTTTATACTAGAAAATACTTTTCTTTAGTATAATACTTTATAGGTTACATTTGGTTCATACTGAAAATATCTTTCGAATCAGCTTCAAGTTCATCAAGCCATTCAATTTCTTGAGTTTCGAGATAAACTAAGATACAGATTTTTCACCTTGACTTAATAATTCATCAAGTCAAACATGAGAAGTAAGATTCACTTCTTGCCGGGAAATAAAATAAAAGGAAATATTATTCAAGATTTTCATTGAATATTATCGATATAAGATTTTAAAATTTATTCCTGCAGTGTAATGAAAAACTCTACAAAACAGCATGTTTTCCCTCCTTTAATCGATAGAGCGCATTGAGAGAAAAAGCGATTAATAAGCATATTTCATTTATTTTTCGTCGGTCACGTTTATCTATCACATAAACCCGTCTCTCAATTGTAATGCTTGTAAATACGTATAAATTGCAGTCTTAAATTTGACATAAATCAAGGCCAAATCATAGAGAGGGTTATCATAAATATAAATAGGGATGTAACAATACCAATATAGTATTGGCATATTGGTATCGATAGCAGGCGGATGGAGAAAAGGCATACTTCTACACTTCCGGAAAATATCAAAATTTCGAAAATGTTCTGCAGCAGTTCGATTCCTTGACGCCGAAAACCTTCGGTGAAACTTTATACAGAGTCGCTAGTTTTTCAAAATATCGTATCGCCACCGAAACGTTTTCGAAATTTTGACCGTGATTATTTTCAGTCAGGATAGCGTATTTTGAGAAACTAGCGAATTTGTATAAAGTTTCACCAAAGGTCTTCGGAGTCAAGGGATTGAACGGCTGCTGAACATTTTCGAAATTTTGATATTTTCCGGAACTGCATAAGTATGCCTTTTCTCCACCCGCCTGCTATCGATACCAACATCAATACCAATATCACAATACTGTATTGGTATTGTTACATCCCTATTTATAAGCATCTTCTCTTAAAATCATAAAATATTGTTTCATTTAATTATTATGTTTAGATAAATACCAATTAGATGGCTACTATTTCCATCACTGATAATCATCTCTCTGCCAACAACAACCATAATCATACAAATTCAGTCATTAATGCAAACACTTTTGGTAATACTTCTAATGTGTCTTATGATCAGAGGCAACCTCAAGCAAAGTAGTCTATCTCTTCATCTTCAATTTTCTGTTTTAATTCTAAAACTATATTCGTTAGGAAAAAAACAAAATGGTATCAACATCAAACTTCTATTCGAATATGCTTCGCTTTGTGGTTCACAATCATACTGGCAACCGTTGGAATAATCATAATTTGTCTTGCACAACCAGATAGCACACGTAAATGTTTATTTGATGTGCGGGCTTAGAAATACACTGATCGATATCGTTGAATTTGAAATCATATAGTACGGTGATCTATCTGAAATGACCGACCACTGAATTGAGAAATTGATGAAAATTTAAATTCTAATTATGCTTCAATCTAATTTATTTTACGATGTTTAGATTTAATATGTGAAAAGACATTCATATCAATGGCTAGAAAAAACTACACGTATGATTCACGTCCACGATATGTAGCCGTTGCCGATTTCAATAATGACAATCATTTGGATCTTGCAGTTGCTAATAGCATCGATGCGAATATTGTTATTCTTTTGGGTGATGGAAATGGGACTTTTTCTCGGCAGTACACTAACTGGTTCTATGATGAATCTGGCCCATATTGGATTGGTGTTGGAGATTTCAATAACGATACGCTACTTGATATTGCCGTTGCAAATTATGACAGTCATGATATAGATATACTCCGAGGGTATGGTAATGGAACTTTTTCGATTGAATTCACCTTGGGATTGGGTTCATCTCGCCCTATGCTACTAACAGTTGGTAATTTCAATGAAGACAATATATTGGACATTGCTGTAGCAAGTAATGGAACTCTGGATTTAACCATATTGATTGGTTCAGGAGATGGTTCCTTTGAAATACAAACAAATTATTATCTCGGTCATGATTCGATGCCGTATTCAATTGATGTTGCTGATTTTAACTATGACAATAAAACAGATATTATGATTGTTGATTATGGTACTAGTAACTTAATTATACATTTCGCTACTGAAAATGGTGAATTTCCGATTGAGAGATATTCAACAGGAGACAATTCTTATCCATGTTCAGTTGCTTTGGGAGACTTTAATAGAGACAATTTCATTGATGCTGCTGTTGTTTATAGGACTACCGACAAAATTGGCATATTTCAAGGATCTGAAAATGGAAAATTTCAAGCTACAGAACAATTTCTTATTGGTTCTAGTTTCAGTCGCAAGTCTATTGGTGCTGGTAATTTAAATATCGGTAGTACGCTTGATTTAATCGTTGTAGATTCAGGAACTAACAGTGTTATTGTATACGAAGGATCTGGCGATGGAACTTTTATTGTTAAAGCAAATCATTCAACTGGCACTAATTCTAATCCATATTCTTTTGCCGTTGGTGCTTTCGATCATGATAGTATATCAGATGTTGTTGTTGCTAATTATGACATTAATTCTATTTTAGTACTCAGATCATATACTATCAGTCTCATTTCGACTGAAAATAGTTGGTCGCCTGATTCAGAATTTCAACCGCTTAGTATGATTGTATATGACATCAATAATGATCAGAATCTCGATGTTATTGCTGCTGACGGGTTGAGCAATAGTGTTGTATTATTTCTTGGCGATGGCAATGGTTCATTTGATATGCGAGAAGCATTTTCTATTAAAAATGATCATAGAGGGCCATATTTGATTGCTGTTGGTAACTTTAACAATGATAACCAAACTGATATTGTCGTGACTTTGTACCTCACATATAAAGTACGCATATATTTTGGACAAAAAAATGGAAGTTTTGTACAAGGATATGAATGTGAAGTTTCACAAGATTGGATGTTGATGGTACTTCTAGCTGGTGATTTCAATGATGATAAAAATCTTGATTTAGTGGTAGGCAATGCTGTTGATGGTCAACTAGCTATTCTGCTTGGGGACGGTAATGGAAGCTTAGGGGAGCCATTATATTACACGAGTGTATATTCTTCTGGTGTATTGGTCGCTATGGGTGATTTCAATAGTGATAATATCACTGACTTTGCTATTGCTAATTCTGATAGTCATGCGTTTGTCATATCTTTAGGCAATGGAGATGGTACTTTTAAGGATCCGACATATTTATCGAATGAAGATTATTACACTAACTGTCTTGTTATTGGAGATTTAAACAAAGACACTATCGTCGATATTGTTATCACTATTCCAGATAATTCGGGAATAGGAATTTCTTTAGGAAAAAAGGATGGAACTTTTGAAAGTATGTATTTCTATGATGATGAACTGGGAAGTTATCCGATGTTTGTTGTTCTAAATTATTTCAACATAGATCGTAACATTGATATTGCAATTTTGAATTCAATTACGCCAAGCATCGATATATTGTACGGTAATGGTGATGGGACGTTTCGTACAAACAGCAAGTTGAATCTCGAGAATGGCTCTGATCCCTTTTTAATGGCCACTGGAGATTTTAACAAGGATGGTGAAATTGATATCGTCACCGCAAATACTGGCAGTAACGACTTAAGTTTACTTCTCTTACAAGACGAACCTGATTTCATAAATGAAAACACTTACCCGCAAAAATCAGGTGCACATCCGTCAGCAGCTACTGTTGGACATTTCAACAATGATCTTCGGATGGATATTGTTGTTGTAAATAGTGGAACTAATGAAGTAAGAATACTAATGAACTATAATAGTAGTACTTTTATGAAGACAGCTACTTATTCAACGGGTGAGAACTCGCACCCACAACAAGCAGTTGTTGCTGATTTTAATAAAGATAATCAACTAGATATCGCTGTCGTAAATTCGTGGAGTGATACTCTAAAAGTATTTCTTATTTCCAATAATGGTACAACTGCCAACTCTACAGAGTATTCCACTGGATCAAAATCTTCTCCTAACTCACTTGCCGTTGGCGATTTTAACAAGGATGGTTGGACAGATATTGTTGTCGCTAACAAGAAGTCAAGTAACATTGGTGTATTTCTTGGATACAATTATCCAACATTCAACAGTCAAATCATACGTATAGAACAGCATAATTCCTATCCAACATACGTTGTTGTTGGTGACTTTAATGGAGATTCTCAGTGGGATATTGCAGTTACGTGTTTCAAAAAGAACAATGTGTCGGTGTTTTTAGGACTAGGAAAAGGCACATTTGAAAATGAAACATCAAATCCACTACCAACATCATCTTATCCTACGGCAATGGTTGTTGGCGATTTCAATAATGATAATCAATCGGATATTGTTGTTGTTAATTCACGAGGTAAAACTATAAGTGTACTACTTGGATATGGTAATGGAACATTCGCTACAGACATTTCAAAGTCCACTGGTAGCTCATCACCAGTTTTCATTGCGATGGGCGATTTTAACAAAGATAATAAACTAGATATTGCTGTCGCATTCCAAACCGATGACAATGTTGGTGTATTTACGGGGTACGGTAATGGATCATTTTCCGAACAGATGACATATAAAATGCCTAATGTTTCTTCGCCAGTATGGGTTACAATTGGTGACTTCAACAAAGACAATGTTCAAGATATGGCTGTTGCCAATTTCAATGGAAATCATGTGGGTATACTTCTAGGATATGGTAATGGTACTTTTGGAGACATAATAATATATTCAACTGGAACTAATTCAGGTCCTTGTGCCATTGCCGTAGGAGATTTTAACAAAGATAATAACATTGATATTGCCGTAGCGAATCTCTACCGTAAAACTATCGGTATAATGTTTGGCTATGGTAATGGAAGCTTCTTGCTACAGGTAACATACTAAGTAGGATCAGGAGCCCTTTTAAAGTCAATTGTCGTCGGCGATATGAACAATGACACAATTCTTGATATTGCTGCATCGAATTACGGAGATGCAAAAAGTGATATTGGTATATTATATGGTTTAGGAAATGGTACATTTTTAGCACCGAAACTCTATTCCACTGGGTCTAATGTAATTGTTACATCAATTGCGATTGCTGATTTTGATAACGATGGCCGCAACGACGTTGTCGCAACTAATGCTAATAAAAACACGATATGCATTTTACTGCGTGACAAAACCGAACCATTTGGAGAACAAGTAACATTTTCCTCGGGCAACAATTCTAATCCTTATGCTGTTGTTGTTAGTGATTTTAACAATGATAATAAACTTGATATTGCCGTCGCAAACTCTCAGGCAAATAATATTGGTATTTTTCTCGGATATGGAAATGGAAGTTTTGCAAATCAATACAAATATGATACTGGTGCAAGTTCAATCCCCATAGCCATCGCTACTGGCGATTTCAATAACGATAAACAAGTTGATACTGTTGTCGCCAATTCTAATAAAAATACTATATGCATCTTTCTTGGATATGGAAATGGAAACTTTACACTTTTGAAATGTTATTCAACCGGACTTGGCTCTGAACCATCGTTTATTNTTGTTGGAGATTTGAATAAGAATAATCAAACAGATCTTGTCGTTACTAATAAAGGTATCAATAATTTACTTGTACTCTATGGTGTTGGTAATGGGACGTTTGCAACTCCAATATTGTATTCTCTTGGCTATGACTCTAGTCATGTATCAGCAGCTATTGGAGATTTCAACGATGATAGTTGGTTGGATATTGTTGTTACAAACGATGACTGGAATTATATCGAAGTTCTATTGCAGACTTGCTAGTTTGGTGTCCCTAAGCTTTAACTATATTTGTTTTAAAATTCACAGTATCGTTGTATTTTCTGCAATCATACAATAGACTTATGCATATATGGGCGTGCTCCACCATAGGGTACCCCGATTAACTTTCTGTCTATTACCAGTAAAAACACCTAACCATACTCGAGCCAAATTATCAATCTCATCGCTAAACTACTAAATTTAAAATATTAACTGGCCATCTCTATCTCATATGAAATTATTGAATCCCTGAAATCGTGTTCTATCTTTTTTTCATTTACTGAATAATTTCACATAAGAAAGCGAAAAGCAGCTAATATTTTAAATTTAGTAGTTTAGCGATGAGATTGATAATTTGGCTCGAGTATGGTTAGGTGATTTTACTGGTAATAGGCGGAAAGTTAATCGGGGTGCCCTATGGTGGAGCACGCCCATATATGTGAACATGTGTATGAAAATTTTACGAGTTATAGTAGAAAATTGAATTCATTTGTTTTTCAATTAAAATCTTTTCAATAAATGTTTAATATAATAGAGTAACTATTAACATAAATATGAAAAGCGGTAAAAAAAGAGAAAGAAAGATGAGCTTTCATCTTTTTTTCCGGTAATGATGAGAAAAAAGAAGTTCCTAATAGAATTCTGTTCCATTTGAGTATAGAATTCGGATGATTATTCATATTTACTTAATAGAAAATATTTTCTAACAAGATTTAACTATTCTTGTTTTATAAATTTGCTGCAATCTTTTTATGAATCGAGGTGTATGATTGGCATAAAGTACAGTTAGTTCACATGATAATATATATTACTATAAGTTTATTTGTATTTTGAATGGGGTGTCTATGTAATAGGGAAAGTTGAATAAATAAAATTGTACGTGCTCTTCATATTTAATTACTATTTAAATCAAGAGGGAAACGCTCATTCTGGCATTCCCAGCCATTCCCAGCCAATCGCAGCCAATCGCAGGCATTCCCAATCATTCCCAGTCATTCCCAGTCATTCCCAGTTATTACAAAGCACTCTCTGGTATAGAGATGGATCATTCTACTTATTGAAACTTCATTATTAGCATTACTTAAATGAACTTATCTACCATTAGGGATGACACTTTAACTTTACTTTAAAAAATAAAGTTAAGGTAATGCTTTAAACTTTAACTGTTAAAATTAAAGCAAAAAACTTTAAACTTTAGTTGAAGAAAACACTTTGACTTTTAAAAAATCAGAGTTGAATTGAAATTTCTTTTAAACTCTTCATGATCAATTTTCTGTTGGATTTTACTGCAACTTTAAACTTCAAAAATTAAAGTAAAAGTATTTCAACTCTAATATAAAAGTATTAAAGTTTTTGTGGTACCACTTTAACTTTAACATTTAAAGCTTAAAGTATATCATTTTAACTTTAACGTTTAAGGTACCGCTTTAAACTTTAATACTTTTTCAAAGCACTTTAAAGTTATTTAGGCATGACCAAAAGTAGCGAAATTGACACTTTAAGATCACATAATAATATCCAGAATCTTTCTTTCTATACAGTCTGATAGAGACAAAAATTCTCTATTTTTCTATGCTATTTGATCATACTTCAACCAATATCATAATAATGAAATTTCTAAAATAATTATTCCTTTTTATGCCTGACGGTTATAACAAGGCTCATTCAATGAATATTTTTTGAATAGCGTTCCGTAGGAATAAGATACAAAGATGCGGTTTTCACGGTTAGAAAGAGAAAAAGAAAATACGCCAAAGCGTTTATTGTAGGTTTGTTGACATGACTTTTTAAAAGTTTTCAATCAATCGCTCTGAAAACAATACTACTCGCGAGGTATTTACAATATTTTCCCATTTTTCAGGTGAATATTGAAACCATCGATATAAGCTCTAAACAACTACAGTAAATTTGGATATTTTGAAATGTCATTCTGAAATTATAGACGTTCTTGTTGAAGCGCCAAGTGATTTCACTAGCAATCCCCTGTGAAAAAATAAAGCAGGACTGTTTTCAATACTGAAAAAATCGATTCAAGTTGTTTCAGATAATGTTCGAGAAAAAATATATATGCAGTTCGATGCATCTTCATCTCCGCTTTCCAACAGTGAAAAACGCAGCTCCCTATCATGTTTCCATGAAGAGTTATTGACAACACACATCGTAACCGTGACATACTTTTAAAAAACACATTTCTTCGATATTTTGTTATTATGATATTAGTTGGATTATGATCGAATCGTATAGAAAAATAGAGAATTTTTTTCTCTATCAGATTGTGTAGAAAGAAAGATTCTGGATGTTATTATGTGATCTTAAAGTGTCAATTTCACTACTTTTGGTCAGACCTAAGTAAAGTGCCACCCTTATCTACCACTAAGTATTAGGTATTCTATTTTTCTTCTAAATGCTTAACACTTAATATTATTGGTGAGTTTATGACATTACACTTAATTTTAAGTTAATGTAAGTGGTCCATTTTTGCTCGATTGTCACTGTTATAAATTACGGTATCTGTTTTTAGAAGCTTGCTGATTTCCAAACGTTAAAATTTTTCTTCAAATTTGATTTCCATAATGTTAAATATAGCTACTGCATATTCGCAAGTAGCGATATCAATCTAATGAATTAATTGATCAATTTTATATCTTTCTAAAAAAAATCAATTAATAGTAG
>OENM01002979.1:2397-12786 GCA_900239745.1 Rotaria magnacalcarata
CAAAACTGAAGATATCAATTTTGTTCGCAATTAGTGTTTAATAGATAAAAAACGAAAATTTGAGGCTTGAAATGTTTTTCGAATTGAGGTTTCAAACTAAGAAAACAATTTTTATTTAATTTAAAAGATTTTAATTTTCGATTTTATGTTCGCGAATGAGAAGATACGGCCTGTGTGTATCGCTTTCATTCTTTATAGAAATAGGGTTTTTTTTCTTTTTCTGTAACTTCAACTTAATCGAAATCAACATTCTACACACGTAACTTTCATAATCTTGTAGATTTACTTCTTGTACTGTGTTCAAGAATTTAGAAAAAGAAATGTTTCTTTTGAACAGATTCATAGAGAACGATATCGATTGAACGATTTTTTGTCTCGTCAAGAAAAAAACTAACAGTTCGATTCACTAACTGAAAGGTGCTACACTAATGGAGAATTATTTTTTCCTCACTTGAGATGAGTTATTTTGGAGAAATTATTGGTTTTTCCATCGATTTTTCGATGATGATGTAAGAAATAAAAAGATTGTCTAAAATCTATTTTGATGAAAAGCATTGAAAATCACTGAAAAAATCTTGTATTCTATCATTTTAATTCCGAATGTGGTAGAGACGCTCTCAATATTAGTGTGCTATTAGAAATATATAGAAATAGCTCTTCACTAAGTATCTGGTCCATCTCTGCCGAGCTTTATCTTTGCAATGACATAGGCTGCAAACACTTAACATCACATAGCAATGAAAGTAAAAACAAAAAAACGTGTGGCGTGTGGGTTTTGACTTTCTCGTTTATCAAAGTCCCCGCATGTGCCGATATTTAGGGCACGCTTCGATGATTCTCCTTCCTTCTCTTTCTGTTCTCTTTCCATTGTTCTAATGTATCTCTCTCCTGTCTCTCTTCTATCTCGCTCCTATATATACGTGTGTTATGTATGAAGTTGTGACACGACTAGAGATGTCAGATGACACAATATACCATCATGCCGAAGGGCATAGGCGACACTCTCTAGTTTTGTCGTTACACTGTGGATATGTGAAGAAGCCAATGAACATCATTGCCGAGAGTGACTGTAAGCTACTCCACCTCTATCCAGTTTGTCTTAATGAATCAGCCAGCAAGAGTCCTATTTATCGTTACACCGCACACACTCTATGAAAGTGAAAATTTGTTTTCTTTCGTTTTTACTTTTCCATCATCTTCATTACAAATCGAAATACGCAAATTAAAATAGTATAAGGTTCATATCATGTGCTCTGCATTAGTTTATGTTGTTCGCAGTGTTCATGTAACAAATCATATTTTTAAATGTATATGATTTCTCTACGCATTAAAAGAGTAAAACACAAGACTATAAACCCACAACGAATAAAATAAAATATTTAGTCGAGTGAAATTCAATAAAAAGAAAGAAACAGATAAGCAACTCACGATGTGTTGGTTTATTATTGGTCGATTTCGTTGGCTTCGGTGTTACATGTACTGATGCCATCGCTGCTGCTAATCCTTGTTGACTATTATCATCATCATCATCCCTATCACTATCATCATTAATTTCTATTAAATGCACTAAACGTAAATTGCCATGCTGAAATCCAATATTTTTCACCAATAACTGAGTGCCGAATTCCAATATAACTTCCTGTTCATCAGGATACATTGTATAGCCAGCCAGATTTCTTCCAGCGACGGCTTCGATCATGAAGAGCGTGGCTTCTTGATCAGGCTTCAGAAAAGCCTTGACAACATCGGCTGATGTCGAGCAAGAACTTACAGTCCACCATGTAACTGTTTTATTTGTTGCATAGCCACTGGTGACATTACCAGCTACGGCACGCCAAATAATTCCTTTTACTTTTGGCAATTTACGAACTGCCGTATCGAATAGTTTGAGATAGCTAAACCATGGTATGACTTCATTTCGGTTTTCTTTTCTTAGTACTTGGTTTAAAAGACGATAGAAACTCTGATCACCTGCTTCCATGGTATACAGAAACAATGCAGCCGACTCATCCCACGTGAGATTATGCGGTGATGGTTGCGTGCAATGTTTCTTGGCTTCTTTGATAGTACGCTTAAGTTCATTGATTTTCGACAAGAAACCCTTTAACGATTCTTCAAGCGAGACAAGATCGTAAGTCCAATAACCAGCAATAGGTTTTAATTCGTGGGTTTCAAGTTCGAATTCCGTAAATCGATTCATTCTTATTTTCGTTTTCGTATGATATTCTACAATAAAAATACTACAAGAGTTGTCAATACTATAGATCCACTCGCCCTCATATGAACATACAAAAATATTTATTTTATTTCAAGAACGAATGATATTAATTTGTTTGGTGTGGCGCGTCTATGTTGGACTACGTAAGTACTATCTGATACTCACAACTCCCTCTTTAATCTCTTGCTCGTTGAAGAAAAAACTGAAAAAAATCTGTACCATAATTATGGATCCGATTCTTAAAAATCATATTTTATCATCTTTTAAAGTGTTCCAAACCTTCAGTTTTTAAATTCTATTGTAGTATTCATTTTTTTTCTACATTTTGCATACGGTTTGAGGTTTGTCAGAAATATTTCACTTCAAAATTTCAAGATTTTGGATATTTCTTAAACTTTCGTCATCTACTAGTTAAATTTTGTCAATAAATAAATTCTCTCACGTTTCTTACCCACTTAAAAGGGAAACCGGAATTTCGGCCCACAGAATTTCGGACCAATTTTTATACAAATTCATTTAACCCTGAAAAAAAAGCGTAAATTTTTTGAAAATTGGTTTCTAGATTTTTTAGCGCCGAGCGAAGCGACGCAGTGCCCAGCGAAGTGGCGTAGTGTTCTCAAGGGGGGAAAAGCGCGACTTCATCTACTTCAAAAAACTTTTGAAGTATGATGGGAGTACATAGAAGTACAAGCGAAGTACAAGGAAGTACAGGGAAGTACAAGGGAGTACGACTCAAGTACAAGGGAGTACAAGTGAATTGCAAGGGAGTACAAGAGAAGTGCAATGAACTATCTTGAACTATGAATAACTTCTCATATAAGTATCATGGTTTTCATTGTAAGTATGTTATTATTCAGAACTATGATATATAATACATTCTATAAGAGTTTTCGATAGATATTCTTCTATCAACCTAAAAATATTTGTATTTTTCATTGCGCTAATCGAATTGATCATCTCATCTTATTAGCTACCAGCAGATGCTAAGAATCTCACACAGGGTTGTCACCTGATGAGGTATAAAAATGGGAAAGCTGACCTTAAAAAGCGGAAAATAGCGAAAAGAAAAACAGAAAAAGCGGAAAAAATAGCGTAAGTTTATATTGTTGCAGATTTCTAATACTTCTGAAAATATTAAGTACGGAGGAGAGCGGATTAGACTGTTTTGCGACCTCCGTCAGATTTGAATTATTTCTATCAACTCTTAATAAGAGATCGCTCTTGATCACTTTTCAACTTCGTTTCCCGAAAATCGACATTGACGATTTTTTGCCTGCGATACCCCACCGGTATCATCGAAAATAAAATTTGTTTTATCACAAGCCAAAGCCTGATGTAATTGTAGATTTAATGGTACTGATTACGAATGTACAAATAAGAAGTCTCAAAACTACTTTGTTTCCAAAGTCGTCGTCACGACTCGTTTCACCCTATTTTTCATTGTTGGGACCGTTATACAATAGCCTTTGTTTTTAAATTAAGTAGAAAATATGTTTGCTAACCAAAAATGTTGAGTTCTTCACGAATCTGAACCTTTGATACCGAAAAATAAACCCTTTAGAAAACGAGATGGCGATTTAGTGGCAAACATTGAATGTCTTTTAAATGTATAGTTTTTCCATTAGTAGTTTGCTATGAAGCGAGTCTTGCCGCAACGTCAAGTTTTGATCGTAGGCGTAGTTTTTTAAACTCTATCGACTGGAGATCTCGAAAATAATAGAAAAATTGTGCAACAGTGTCAAAAGTTAAGAATACTAATAATTTCTATAAANAATGGTACTGATTACGAATGTACAAATAAGAAGTCTCAAAACTACTTTGTTTCCAAAGTCGTCGTCACCACTCGTTTCACCCTATTTTTCATTGTTGGGACCGTTATACAATAGCCTTTGTTTTTAAATTAAGTAGAAAATATGTTTGCTAACCAAAAATATTGAGTTCTTCACGAATCTGAACCTTTGATACCGAAAAATAAACCCTTTAGAAAACGAGATGGCGATTTAGTGGCAAACATTGAAGGTCTTTTAAATGTGTAGTTTTTCCATTAGTAGTTTGCTATGAAGAGAGTCTTGCCGCAACGTCAAGTTCTGATCGTAGGCGTAGTTTTTTAAACTCTATCGACTGGAGATCTCGAAAATAATAGAAAAATTGTGCAACAGTGTCAAAAGTTAAGAATACTAATAATTTCTATAAAATTGCTGTAGGGGACCACAGCCACGATTATATAGGAGATCTTGAAATCAACTGATATGTAGCCCATATTGCAGAGCTTTATCAACTGTACATAGAATAAAATAATTATGGATATCCGCTCTTTCTTTCGGTTCAAAAATTGATGTAAAGTTTTACTTCCTTGCAACGATTCATGCATCTTGTGAAGCGAATTTATGAGTCGAAGGAAAGAGCGGAGAGCCATATTTTTTTACTGTGTGCACAGTGCATTAAGCTGTACAAGATGGACTATATATTTGTTGATTTCCTGATCTTATATTTTTTAGTAACAGTGGTTCCCTACAGCAATTTGATAGAAATTAATCATGCTCTTAACTTTTCACCCTGTTGCACAACTTTTCTAAGATTTTTGAGATATCCAGTCGATAGAGCTTGAAAAACTACGTCTATGATCAAAATTTGGCGTTGCGGCAAGACTCGCTTCATTCTCAAGGTAGACAAATATGGTGAGAAGGGGTCTAATTTTGCCTCGGAATCTTTACTTTTTTCCATAAGTTACATTTTTTCGATGTAAAAATTGAAGGTTTGCGGAGAACGCAAAATTATCAGTTAGAGGAAATCATTTTGCACTGAAGTTCATCGTTTCGTTATTCTATGAGGGTCCAAACAATGAAAAATAGGGTCAGGGGATTGGTTCAGACTTTATAAGGAATAAAGGAATTTTCGGAGCACTTATTATGATATTCGTAAGCAGTACCATTAAATCTACAATTGCATCTGACTTCGACTCGTGATAAAACAAATTTTGTTTTCGATGATACCTGTGGGGTACCCCAGGCAAAAAATCGCCAATGTCGATTTTCGGGAAACGAAGTTGAAAGGTGATCAAGAGCGATCCCTTATTAATAACTGATAGAAATAATTCAAATCTGAGGGAGGCCGTAAAACGGCTTAATCCGCCCTCCTCCTTTTATCGAAAATAATTAACTTCTCAAAAACATATTTTTTACCAAAAATAAATAGCGTAAAAAATTCTTAGAAACCGATGCCAGATTCAAGTTCTCCGACCTCGACAACCTCCAGTCAAACTGATTTCTGCACCTATTCTGAGCATTTCGTGAAGCTGTTGCATCTAATTTTCTATTGGATGGAAGTACAAAGGAAGTACGATGGACGTACAATGGAAGTACAATTAAAGTACAAGGAAAATAAAGGGAGTACGAGGAAGTACGAGGGAAGTACAAGGAAGTACAGGGGAGTACAAGGTAGTGCAAGGGAAGTACAAGGGAGTACGAGTGAATTACAAGGGAGTACAAGTGAAGTACAGGGAAGTACAAGCGAAGTACAGGGAAGTACAGGGGAGTACGAAGGGAGTACGGAAGTACGGAAGTCGCGCTTTTTCCCCCTTGAGTGTTCTAGACCGTTTATTTATATACTGCAGTTCAATAGCATTTTCCTGAGTAAACTGTATCTGTATGGTGAGCTTTCTATGTCAGTAGAGATAAAATAATACATGAATTTTACATTATATATTCTACAACCAAA
This sequence comes from Rotaria magnacalcarata, assembly GCA_900239745.1. Lineage (NCBI taxonomy): Eukaryota > Metazoa > Rotifera > Eurotatoria > Philodinida > Philodinidae > Rotaria > Rotaria magnacalcarata. The sequence continues at coordinate 8,333 of OENM01002979.1, forward strand.
TCCATCTTTTCTTTAATTAACATCTCTTACGAAATACAATGATGCGTAAATTCACAATATTAAAGTTAAAAGCGTACTNTATAGCACAAACATCTATCAACACCCACACCCTTCGATCAGCTTGATAACAGAGTAAAGAAAAAGACCCATTCATGAGAGCTATGATCGAAATACTCCATTTTAGTAAAGTTACAACTTAAATCGATTTATGAACTAGATATTTAACATGAATCTGCACGAGTAGATCAGAGATTAAATGAAACTGACATTTTCTAACTCGATTTCGGTTAGATTTGTCCTAATTTTTGCTCAATCTCATGTGGGTTCATTTTATTTCTGTGCGTTTTCGGTCTAGAATGCATATATTCATACCCGGTTGTGCGCTCACAGATAGATAAATCTAATATTTACATATTTTGAATCAAATCCACTAGCAATCAGAAAAACTAAACTTATTAAGATAATCAGGACAAATATCAGTTTCAAATATTTCACACGAGTTCAGCATTTATTTCATGACCTTTCTTTGAAAGAATTTCAAGATATTTTCCATTGTCGAAAACTGTTTCAACTTTTCTGATCGAGACTACGTGTAACTATTCTATAAGTCTGCCAGGTCTGTAGTCTCATAATCATAACTGACTTTTAACTAGCCACCCCCACTAGTTTTGTCTCATATATGCGGTGAAGGTGATCCTTTTAAACACTGCATGATTGATTGAAAGCTACGCCTCATTCTATAATTATTCGATGAAAACAAAGAGAACTTTCGAAAAGCCCGAAAACAACAGCTGTGGGGAACAATTTAGTCCAGTTTCATCTACATATGCGATAAATTCCTCACAATTTAGTGAAGAATGAAACCAGATTCCCAAGTACCTATTCAGTTTGCGTCCGTTTGTAGATTTGCTCATCTAGAATTCTAGCAGTTAAGTTTGAATAAATTCTTCATCCAGCAATAAAACTTGACATATCGAGAATAAACTAAAGACTTTTAAAACAGCTTTCAACGTCTTAGTGGAGGTGAGCGGCTAGCCATTGCCAAATTAAGAATCAATTTCACCACGCGATGTCTGCAGCCTATTCATACTAAGATCTCACATAACCATACGATACATCTAACACTGTACACATCATCCAATGGTACCCTCAAAAAGTTTCGCGGCTAAGAATTCCTATCACGAAAATATGACGATCTAAACAGCTCCTAATCAATTATAGACTTGCTTGAACTACAAAATTTTTAAAACTAACAACGCCATCGTGTTCCACGACCCCCCGATTACCTTCGGCCAAACCTATCCATGCAGGATATTATTTGAGGTTAGTTAAATTTATGCATCTGCTTTCCTATTGGACGAACGCACGAATTCAACTCGTTTTTCGTAATACCCTCCTTTCAGTAGAGGAAACATCGTTTGCCGATTCTTCAAGAGCAAGATCTGGACAGGTGTGAGCCTTCAACCAACTCATACCCACACAAAGCCCAGAAGACACCCAGGGTTATATTCATATAAAGCGTTCTCTTGATTGTTTCATCAAATTCTATATGAAATGAGTCCTTTCGAGTTATTTCGCATAGTCGATACATATTATTCTGTTTCTGAAATGTTGTGAATNTTAAAACTAACAACGCCATCGTGTTCCCCGACCCCCGATTACTTTCGGCCAAACCTATCCATGCAGGATATTTTTTGAGGTTAGTTAAATTTATGCATCTGCTTTCCTATTGGACGAACGCACGAATTCAACTCGTTTTTCGTAATACCCTCCTTTCAGTAGAGGAAACATCGTTTGCCGATTCTTCAAGAGCAAGGTCTGGACAGGTGTGAGCTTTCAGCCAACTCACACCCACACAAAACCCAGAAGACACCCAGGGTTATATTCATATAAAGCTTTCTCTTGATTGTTTCATCAAATTCTATATGAAGTGAGTCCTTTCGAGTTATTTCACATAGCCGATACATATTATTCTGTTTCTGAAATGTTGTGAATAATGGCGTAGCCAGGAATTTTTGAGCCATGGGCCATTTCCCAGAAACATTTTTTTTAGTATTGGACAATAAGGGGCAATCATCAATCTATTGGGCGACACTTTTTNCTTTTTTAAATTTATTGTCTTTAAAAAACGTTTTGTTTATCGAGGTGAAATTTATTACTTTTGACTAACAATATTTCTGTCACTTTTCTGACACTGTTTCACAAATGTAACCTTCAGCTTTTAAGTATTTTAAAATTTTATTTAAAAAAGAAGTGTAAATATGTAAAACTATAATTGCAGGAAATAACGATAGACACTAGGTCTGATCCTAATAAGTAGAGAACTGTTCATCGGACCATATACTTACCAACCCCTACAACCTTTTTTATACTGACTGGTATGAAAACTTTTCAAACTGTCGTGCCTTTTCCTGAAAATCTAGCTTGTAAGAATATTTATTTCCTATATCAAACACTTTTTATTGATGTCAAAGGTGATTAACGTTGGAAGAGAAGAATACAACTAGTATATATCGTCAAAATTCCTCATTAAATTCTTGGTGTATTTCAGTGACCCACGGTCATCTCAATTTATGCTCTCATAAGAAACTAGAGAACTCTTCAAGATTGTATTTTTCCTAGGTTTCTTGTACTAACCATAGTATTTCCAGGATAGATTTCCCACAAATTTCAAAAAAATTGAACGATCACGAAAGCAGATTGCACGTGGCACTACTGATCGGTGTCTATATCTAACGAATAATTAATAAAGTCCAAAAAAAGGCAACGTAGAATTTATAGTGCTATATAGTTTTCTGTTCACTAAAAGACGTTAAGTGTATAAAATACATCGAAATTGGCAGTAAAAAAATGCTCTATAATAAATATTATTCCATTATTGCATTGATTTCAACATGGAAATGACTAATCGAGGAGTTGATTTTCTTGATATCAGGTAAAAAAATATGAGTAATGATTTATGCTGAAATATCACTCGACCTTCTCAAACTATGCCGTTAAAGAAAAGGTCCTACCAGGTGCAACTTTGCTCCTCATTTATGCATTCAATTGTTTTTTTCTTTAAATTCTCACCTAGTTCCTTTAAGTATTTAATTCTTAAGTTGCGCGAGTCATCCCATTACTTATTTCAGCAGTGTTACTCTTAGATAATTTCAGTTATTTACATTCTAAATAATCTTATATATTCAGGAAAATACATGAGAATCCACCAGCATTTTACATCAACGATGCTGAGTAGAACAAGGAGTCTTCACCGAAAAATATAACAGCAATGTAATCATTATGTGTATTACTTTAATGAAACAAATCTCAATCGATCCTTTTAAATGGATTGATTAAATGGCGATAAGCAGCCATTTATTAATAAAGCGCCAGTGTGATCTTCAAAAATGCACTCGTGTCAAAGCTTTTGACATTGGGCAAATGTCATCATCTGAAAAGTTCGTTGGGCAATAAATTTTAAATCGTTGGGCAATTGCNNNNCCCCCCCCCCCTACCTACGCCACTGGTTGTGAATCTAAAATGAACTGCAAGTTTCTCTTTATGCTACGCCATTGAAATAGAAACATCATTAATACTTTTGATTTCAAGCTAAGATTTTATAATGCATAACATTAGTGTCGACCAGATAAGCGTTTACAACTTAATATTGATTCTTAAAGTCTGACAATAACTTTTTTGCTGATCAAATATCCTCCGCGTATTTTCCGATAGCCTAGATCCGAACAGGACTAATTGGTATATAAGAATATCTTCTGAACAAGGATAACATTTTGTACATTATCTATTAAAAGTGACTGTTCGTTACATGAGCTTCTTCTCGTGTCTTATGAAGCCTGAATTTAGGATAAACTTTAGTCTACTCAAACCTCATGGCTTCAACCCCAATGCTTATAGTTTCTATCAGAGGTGTGCGATCCACGGATTGGAACCCGCGGTGCCCGTAAGACCCGCGGGATCGGCGGGGCGGGCCACGAATTTTTTAAAAATTGCGGGGTTGACGGGCGAGCGGGGCGGGTGAAATAAAAATAAAAGGCACGGGTTTCGGGCGGGTCAAGATTTTTCACGGGCCATGATTAAGGGTTGTAAAAAATTATTGAATGATCGTTAGTCTAGGTGTAATACGAAATACATATTGATTGGCTCTTTATTTTCACCTTATGATCTACACGCTTGCCTGTTACGCATTTCTTTTTTTTGCTTTTCGTTTGGTAAAGACCCTGAACCGACAAAGCAGTGAGAAAAAGTGAAACAATAGCAAATGTTACGTGATCGTTCTGCAAGTTTTTGAACAGGGCTAGATATCAGGGGTCGCAACGGGCCGCCCGACCCGGACCGGACCGGACCGTTGGTAAATTTTCACCGGGCCGGGCGGACCACGTATTTCTTCGGTCCACCCGGACCGGCTTGCTTTATTTTTTTTTCTTATGAATCGAACATAACTGGTGTGTCAG
>OENM01002980.1:0-10509 GCA_900239745.1 Rotaria magnacalcarata
TAGATATAGATAAGTTAATAGATTAAGGCTAAGGGGATAGATATAGATAAGTTAATAGATCACGATTAAGGGGTTAAGTTAAGGGGATAGATTAAGGGAAAGAGTTAAGTTAAGGGAATAGATGTGCAGAACCACAGAGATACCATTATCGTGATTAGGATATCGATTTAATAGAATTATATAAATCTTGCGTAGCAAGTGCCGAATATGAGGTTTTCAATGCATTAGATATAATAATGTATGCAATTACATGATAATGCAACCTATTTAATGCATTATAATGAATTAGTTGTACATAACGCATTGCAATGCAATGATATAACCATGCATTATAATGCATTAAATAGGTTGCATTATCATGTAATTGCATCCATTGCATCTCTATAGGAAAATAATGCATTGCAATGTCCATTATTTCGTAAAATCGGCTACATGGGTAGTGAAGAACTTGCTTTCATTAACGTACGTGGAATACCTGGGACTAGAATAACAAAATTTTAAACACTATAAAACTGTCTTTTCACACGATTACGGGTGTGGGTGTGAGTGTGGGTAAATACTAAATGACACCCACACCCATACCCTACAATTATTTTAGCTTTAATTATAGCATGTCATCGTCAATTCCATCACGTTCCATCGATACAGATTCAAGTCAATCTGATCAACGATTTCGTTCAATGTCATTTCGAATTCGTCTCGAGCTTCTCAAACTGTTCCTCGTGAGTCTCTTCTACGAAGCACTCAAACTCCAAAGACAAAAAGAAAGAACGTATCGAATCGATCTATGCCTTATATATCCTCAGCATGCTCTCGTGCTAGTCAATCAAAAAATTCGGCAACCACCATTATTAGCAATAATCAAGAAATCGATGATAATAACGATCTCTCAACGATTGATGTCAATATTTTGCATGTATCATCCCAGAATGTAGTGCTTGACCAAGAACAAGTTCCATTTGAACGGTCATCGGACGATGAGCAGCAGGCTAATCAGTGTAGCATCATTTTCTTCTTCTTTTTGTGATACACGTTGTTATAGATATCTTATAATAGTTTGTTGATGAATTCCTTTTTATTGTTTATGATTTTGATATTTTAGAATGTTAACGAGAATTCTGCAGCTTCTAATAATGTTTCAATCAATAAATTAATGAATTATTATACTCGTCATGAAAAAAATAAATTTATTTGCAATCTATGCCATGAAGTAAATCTCAATTATTAATGTACGTACTCTAATATTTTCAACTACGGAAGATTAAATTTTTGTCAGGGAAATATTGTTAAAAACCCTGTTGAGTTCAATGTTTAAATGTATCAGTAGATTTAAATTGAATATCAAATACATAGATTGATGATAGTTAAAAACCAGTTGCTATAAATTTTGTTGTTATTCCTACAAATATACATCTTGAAGTCGTATCTCTGCAATAGGTTCTGGGAAAAGACGACTTTTTTCAAGCTGAATACTTTGTACGACTGCATATATATATTGAAAGTAGCATATCTAATATATTTAAAAAAATCTAGAACACCAAGTTCAGATAAAATAACGTATAACTGCATTGACAGATTCTGCCTCATAATATATTTTCTCATTTAAGATACATTGAATTCCTTTTAAATTACGACTTTCATTCACTACGATATAAGATCAATAGTGAAAATTTAGATCAATGAAGGGTTAAGCAAATATTGATAATGATGAGTGAAATGCACTGGTACAAGATCTGAAATAATTATCTACTTAGTTTATTTCTTTTAGAAAATTCAAATATTTCATATGCAACGCCATATATAGATTCGAATATAAAAATATAAAATGAAAATCTAACTCAATACATTCATGCAATAGTTCTATGACTGGATTCGAAAAATTCTAGTTTTCTGTTGTTTTATAGCATTAATTGCCCTATCACTTGAATTCTATTGCTTTTATTTAAGATTGAGTTGACTTGTATGATTCACATTGACCTCATAATTAAATAACAATAATACAACGAAATGTTCAAAAATCCAGTCACGTAGGATTCTTCTTTAAATCAGTTGGAATCTACGATATAATTTAACTACTCTGTTTATGTAGTTCATTTCTAATCATTAAGAGATTACAGTTCTATTATACCCACATCTCATAATCATAGAAATTTCTTTCATTAGTTACATACCCTGATTTGACGAAACTTTTATGTTTAAATATAACCAGTTTTCTTATAAAACTACAATTGTTTTTTTTTAATTTGTTTTATCGCCATAGCTTAAAGATTACATATATTTTTAGAAGAAGTAACATAAAGTGACTACTCATTTCATGGTGATTAAATGTTTCCTAGGTGTTTGACATTTGAATACAGCTGAGTAATTGCAAAAGTTGTTGTTGAATGACGATATCAATCTGTCAAACCTTGTTCTCAACATTTTCACGTACACTTATTTTTGTAGACGAAAGTCTTATTACTGCACTATCCTTTGAGTAAGATACAACTTACTTAAATTCTTCAAATCAAAAAATAGATTGATTCATGTTCCTAGAATCAGAAGTTCATAGATTGTCCTAAGAGAAAAAAAATTAACTATTGATAACTATGCTTCTTTATGTAGATCAAAACAACGAATGGAAGTTCAACATACAATCTTCGTCGTCATCTTGCTGTTAAACATCAAATTAATGTTGGTGATTATTTATCATTCAACCGAAAGAAAAAAGAATCGTTCGAAAATCAAAATATTATCGACAAAGAACGACGTGAAAAAATTGATAAACTTATTTTAAATTGCATTATTCATGGTAGATTGCCATACAACCACTTCTCTCATCCGTGGCTTGATGAATTATTTTCAACATTAGTATCTGGTTATCGAATTCCGAACAGACGTACGCTACAAAAAAGAATTGAACGTCAATATCACGAATACATCGGTCAACTCAAACGACATTTTCCCAAGGATCGGCCAATTGCATACACCACCGATATTTGAAAAAGTTCGATTAGAGACCATTATATTTGTTTAACTGCTCATGTATTTGATGACGACTTACGTCCTATATCTATACTTTTATCGTTTCGGCGTCTGACGGACCGAAAATTGAGTAAAAACTTGTATGAATTCATTTCCTATGAATTGAATCGTTTAGGATTGAAGGACTGTTCTCATGCTGGCATTACAACAGATAATGCCAGTGACATCAAAGGAGCTACTGAATGTGGAGACTTTGGTCCTCGATTTCCTTGCATTGCACATACATTAAACCTAATAATAAATCATGCATTATGTATTTGGAACAAACCGGATGAAAAACGGTAAGTCATTTTATTGTGCATGTTTAAGAATATCCGATCACAAAAAGATATTAACTTATCCTTGTAGAAAAATAATAATTAGATTGGAAATTTCGCGTCTGCTAAGTTTTCCACGGTGTCTTTTGATTTTTTCATATTTTTTTTTAATCAACAGATCGATATGCTTGAGAATGAATAGTGAACAAAGAATAGTCAATTAAAATTGAATACGAGGATCAAACACTAGATCTATGGTTGACTTCGAATTTTCACCAGTATTGAACCATGAATGACAATAATATGACCATAAAAAATCTAAAAAATAAATAAACATAAGATTTCCAAAGTATAATCAAATTCCTAGCAGACATGATGTAAAATAGATTTCCTAGTCAAAATAATCAGAATTTATCGTTATTTTTATTTTTATTTTTATTTTTATTTAATTTTTTCTTTTATCACTAATTCTAATTTACGAACGCTTCTAGTATTGTTTTGGTTCATATATTAGACATCTATCTGATATAGAACGACTGAATCTGATTGTTTCATTCATAAAATGATCGGTCCTTCTAGATGAAAATTTAATATGAAGAAAGCCTTTTAAGTCGATGAATGAATTTTATGAGAAATTCTCTAGAAGCACTAGTATGAAATCAACAAATGTTTAATATTGAATATTTGAAATCTGATTTTATCCTCATATTTTATTTCGAAACACTTTCATAGTTCGAATTATTTTTTAGTTAGAATATGTTTAAAAAGAAATTTAAAAAATGTTGCCCAAAAATGCTAACAATGTAAATGATGTATTTTTTCATTCTTTTTTCATTCGTCACTGCATATGCTTGAGAAGGACCCCTTAAGCATGATAAAAAGAGTTAGTATGTTGTTGAACACAAGTATCTATGAGCAAGCTTTGCGCTGAGTAAAATAATCACTGAAACTAAAACAAAACAGTTTATTGTTTAATTTATTTAATTGAAAAACGTTCACTATTTTATCTATGGCGTAGTTAATTCGTTCCACTAACAGGTAGTAGATTGTCATAATACTCTTATACGAGGAAATATACAGAAGCAATAAAGAATGAATAATCCTGTTCAGATCTTACTATAATAATTATTGTTATTTTCTATTTATCTAAGACGTAAAAAAGTCTAAATAGATAAAAATCAGTAGCTATTTAAAAAGTGGAAAAAAAGTAATATGTTAATTGACTATATTTTTTGTTCTGGTTAAACTAAGATTTTTTAATATAGGTGACCCTTTAAGGAATAAGTGAAACTAGAATAAAGAGAAAACGAAAACGAAAAGAGAAATTAGTCTTCATAGTAAACGATATTTCATAACGTACTAAGCTCATTCATACGATTTAACAGAATACATTACAGAATAATTCACAAGAATTCTACTAAGATCATATTATATAGTCCAATAAAATTCTCCCATGAAGATTTTTATTTTTGGTTTGATTTGGAATATTATTATCTTCTTCAAATATATTTTTTTAAAATGCTACTCAGAACGCTCGAAGATACTTTGTTGTCTACGTATTTAGGTTATCTTAAAACTATTAGATGAATAGATAATAAGCAGTGTTTCATTATTATTTCGATACTAAACGCTAGTAAATGCATATGAACATATAATGAAACATGTGATAATAGAAATACAGAAGTAGAGTTCATCGATAAATAGAAACTTAATAGGTTGCTCATAAAAAAAACGTTAATTTAACGAATTCAAATTAATATAGTAATACTCCAGGTGAAAATTCATTTCAACACTACGACTCAATACGATACTGAAAACACATATTTTCATTTAGAGAGATTAGACGTTTCATATTTCACTACATTACTTACCCATTATGACTCAATAGTTCAATTACAAACTGCGCAACAAATAGAATGGCACAACAATAAATAATATTTGATTCAATAAGAAAATAATTCAGAACGCTGGAGAACATGAAAAAAGGAATAGAATCGAGTCTTTTAAACATCTAGTCGTTAATATCTTTCTTAAGGTTAACGCCAGAGATTCACTTTTATTTCAAGAAAAAAAGATTGAAAATGTTATCTGTCAGTTTTCATAGAAGCTATTATTGAATGAACTTTTCCATGAATCTTGGATTTATTTTTGAAAAGATTAAAAGATTCAATAAAAATAAATTAGCGAAGAAGTATAAATTTATGGAAATTATTATCTACTTATTAGTTTGATTATATTTTACTCATATCACGTGTTAACATTTTCGTTGTTAAGTTGATCAGGCACAACACTGTAGCAATCAATAACATGAATAAAACTAAAACGTCGGCTGTTATGATTCTACTGTAAACGATTTCATTTCATTTTTATTTCTATTGGATATTCAAATAGATGAAGATTATTATTTTTACTTTTGAAGATAGCTGAAATTTATTGGGTGTGCTTTATATTTCTCTAGAAGTGAATTTATAATATGAATATCTTCTTTTAAAACATTGTTCGCTGTATTAGTGGTGAACTTAGTACATGAACTGTCAAATTTTTTAGTTTGCTCATGAATTAGAATAATATAAGCTGTGAGCAATGAAAACAAAAACGAAGTCTAAGTATTTTGTTCAGAAAATCTACTTTGTAAATTTTTTGGATGAATATCGAAATTTGCTTTGAAAATTGCTTCATCTTCATGTTAGCGAGTTTTAAAATTTCTCATAAGTGATTTGATTGCAATTAACTCTATATATCAAATCAAAAACTTTGAACACGCTTGTATAAAGATATTCAATTATGTTGTTGGTTAAGAAGTGTATTAAAAAGATTTTTCTGGTTCAATTTAAATTATAAGCCGCAAAAATTACTATTTTTCTTTTAGCTATCCTTTCAAATCACATCAAATGAACCGAACAGTAGTCGACGATGATGATGATGAATTTATCGATATCAATGATGATATAGAAGATGATATTATTGATGTTGAAGAAGCACTAAAAATGACTGAATTAACTGGCAATGACAACAATCAATTAAATGAAAGTAGTGATACCAGTGCAGCTTCACGTATTGATATTGAATCAACAGTTTTGCCAATTGCTGTTGTCGGAGAGGACCAATTTGTTAGTGATGAGGATGAATCCGATGATTCATCATCTGATTTACCAAATTCGATTGATAATGAGAAGAAAGAACATTTTCAAGTTCTACAACGAACACATATTTTACTGATTCGAACACGAAAACTGGTGAAGATCATCCGTAGTGTTAGCGTCATTGATCAATATATTCGTAATCATCAGGATGGTCCTCGAAATGGTTTCGTAATTGACATTCGAGTAAGTTATGTCATTTTTTGTCCCAATTTTTTAAAGTTGCTAGATATATTTACACAAAGTGAGATTTGAATTTCAAACCACAACAAGTAAAACGAAAAGTAATTAATATTTTGATGTCTTTGAACATTTATATTCGTTGTAACAGCACGTTTTTCATGTTGAAACGTTTACTTGATCATCAAGAAGTAGTTAAAAGTGTTTTTATTCACAAATTTACAAGTATCAGCTCTGAACAACGATCATCTTTAAATAAAGGTTATTTGGATCATACTAATTGGGACCTTATGCAAGCCTTACATGATGTTTTTCAACCACTTGAACTGGCAACTCGATCACTATCTGGAAAGCATTATGCTACATTGGCGCTCGCCTATACCACCATTAGTATTTTAAGAGTTGGTCTTAAACCAAAAGAAGATGATTCATCAATTTTGGCTTTATTCAAGAAAAGTATTCTTGCTCAATTCGAATTTTACTTCGACATCAAGATGACAAAAAAACAAAAGGAATTACTGCTAGTATGCTTTTTTCAAATATTATCTTTGACGATATGTTAATCAATAATTGCTGTTTACTCATCATTGAGGAAAAAAACTAAATTCAATACTTTGAATATCTTACTTTTTAGTCTTTTAAATGCTTTAATATTTTCTAGAAATTTCAGAACAACTTTTCAGCAGAAAACTATAATCATATAATCTTCATGACGCTTGCTTAGATTCTCTAGGAGCTTCCTCTCAATGATATTACCGATAACTCTAATATATAGTTCATGTGATTCATTAATTTATTTTAATTAAGCACGTTCTTCTAAATTTAAGCACATATTGTTTAAGAAAATACTATTCAAGACGATTGAAACTCTGTGAAATGTTTCAATAGATTGATAACGAAATATTGGACAAAAAAAGAAGCAGACGATAGTTTATTTTCATATTGTTCTGCTTTGTTTATTTAGCCTTACATTTAACTCAAGTATTACTACGTAGAATTTTTTCTATGATAATATTTCATATTACACTCATCGATCAATAATTTACTGGCACAAATAATCACAATTGTTAAAATGACCAATCTCTCCTCATCGCTCGTATTAGCCTTTTTCCGTATCTAACAGTCGTTTAATTCTATTCTAAAAATTTATTTGAGACCATATAATATCTTTTACAGATTTAACAGACTGGCACTAAGTTAGAACTTTTTTTTGTATCTTTCGTCTGAAGCGAAGATATTGCTTTGATGATATAAATATTCATGGAAAGTTATTTTGACATACATGATAGGGTTTATTGTACTTTTCTTTGACGTTATTTTGAGATTTGCTTCAGCTATATCACTATTGTTACTGCCCTAATTTCTACAAGTCGATTTCAAAAGTTTTATTCTATTTTAAATTCGGAATTATGCGTCGAATAAAATCGTAGCATTTTTTTTGTGTAAGGCAAATTTCTAAGTTTCGATCATCTTTGAAAGACTAAGTCTACTAATGTTTTTAGTCTTAGTTAGTAACTACATGAAAAAAATGAAACTCGTTCAATAATTTTAGTATCATAATTCTATTATGATATTTTTCAAAATATGTAATTTATGTAATATAAAATTTCCGACATATCAATTATTGCCGTCAGTCAAGTATATAGATTAGTTTTATGATAAACAATCTAAGCAGTCCGTCTAATAATTTTATGCATTTAGTTGATTCTAATATGGAAATAGCTTTTGATCTATATTTGATTGTTCAAGTTCAATTTAGACCAACACTATAGCTAAGGCGTTATTGTCCACTGTATGAAAATTGTTTTTTACAATCAATCGATCAAAATCTTGTCTTGCATTGATTATTAAGAATCAGTTTATTTTCAATCACCTAATATACATAACCAGCATTACAGTATCTTTTAAACGAAACGTTCTATTCTTGAATTTTATTGATAGAACGAGTTCTTTTTCATTCGCCATTGAATATACTATTGATCTTATTTAATGCAATTAGGATATGGTTTTAGCTTTTATGAATGTAAAATATAGTTCTCAAAAACATAAACGAAATGGTTTTTTATTCAGTTTAATTTCATGAATATACGCATAGAGAAAAGCTATTGATCGAAAAATAAACTCATTAGACTCGATACTATTGTGATAGTCAGTGTGAGCATCATTTGAGCTATTCGAGGCAACTAAAACTTTCTGAGAATTAGAAAGAAACTTATAATTTAAAATAATCGGCAATGGAGGTAAAAACAGTTTGATAAGAATAATAATTGAAATTGGTACAAGTTTGAGATCAATTGTATGAATTTTGCAATGACTTGCTATTTAGCGTGTTTTAATTTAAAAAACGAGCCCTGTCATTATTTCAAGATTTTAGAATTTTTATAGAATTCCTAATTCATCCTTTGATAATGAAATTTTACACCTAAAAATTCAATATCTGTCACGGTTCTTGCATTATAGGAATTTTATAATTATCGGAATAATGGAATTATTGGAATTTTAGAGTTTTGGGTGGATGTGGGTGTGTGAGGGTGAGTGTTAGTCTTCTCCATACCCACACCCACACCTACACACCCAAAATTCTAATAATTCTAAAATTCTGATTATTCCGATAATTCTAAAATTCTGATTATTCTAATAGTTCTAAAATTTCAATAATTCTATTAATTCTAGTATTCTTGAGATTTTCCCTCTACTGAAAGGAGGGTCTTACGCCGAAATGAGTTGTTTCGTTCGTTCGGTCGTCCAATAGGAAAGCAGATGAATAAACTTAACTAACCTCAAACCGTATCTGTACCCACGGAGAAAATTTTTTCGCAAAACCGCGGTAATTACCGGTGAAAAAAACCGCGGTTTCAGTCGGTATTTTCGAATAGCGAAAGTCAGACCATCTATGCGTATCTCTAACACCGACCAGGACCGTGGTTTTGAGCGGTTTTCCAGATACGCATAAATGGTCTGACTTTCGGGATTTTGAAAACCGTCGCATACTGCGGTTTAAGGCGGTATGTTTGAAAAGCATAAATGATCTGACTCCCGCGGTTTTGAAAACCGATGAAAAACGGGGTTTTGGGTGTTTTTTTTGAAACGCATTAATGGTCTGACTACCGTTATATCCAAAAACCTCTTCAAACCGCGGTTTTTTTCGATACACTAGACTCAACAGGAGCAGGTGTGCCGACCATAACCTTGAAGGTTTCAGATATGGCGCCCTTCGAGGGGCTGTGTAGTGAACTCTCCGGAGCTCCATTTCCACAAAGTGTCTTTGTAGAGTTGTTATATTATGTATGTGACATAAGTAAAATTTGCCAGAATTTGTGGGGCACGACATCTCGAATGTCCTTCCACATTCCTTGGCACTTTGGCATGCACCGCGGTTCCGCACCTGCAAACCGCGGTTTTCTGAAACGCGGTTATTATCGTGTACATCGTGGTTTGAAAAACCGTTAATAACCGCTATATTCAGAACCGCGGTTATTGTCGAGTACACCGCGGTTTGGAAAACTGTTAACAACCGCTATATTCAAAACCGCGGTTTCGTATAATTTTTTTCTCCGTGGGTAGGGATAGATTTGACCGAAGGTAATCGGGGTCGGGGAACACGATGGCATTATCGGTTTTTTGAAATTTGGCATTTGTCTTTTTTAGGAGAGAGAAAGACTTTTTAGCAAAACGATAGTTTTCCGTAAGGGTTGACCGAAGGTAATCGGGGTCGGGGAACACGATGGCATTGTCGGTTTTTTGAAATTTTGTAGTTCAAGCAAGTTTATAATGGATTTGGAGCAGTTTAGATCGTCACATTTTCGTGATAGGAATTCATTGTAGTGAAATTTGTTGAGGATACCATTCAATGATGTTTATTGTGTTAGATGTTGTGACGTCCTATGGCGAGAGTGTTCATACATCAA
>OENM01002981.1:0-12779 GCA_900239745.1 Rotaria magnacalcarata
TTTTTTTAAGTGATGATTTACATGTGGGTTTCGGCATGAATGATGTAGGGTGTTATGTTTTATCCGGTTTGATGCCAGTAGGGATAGTTTTCTTTCTGGGAAATATTTCAAGTGGACTTTGCCCCTTTGGACGGTAGAACTGGTCGTTCAGGAAAGTCAACACGGGAAACTGCTCAGTATGTTTGGTTTGGTTTGTTTTATATTTAGTGAATGTTGTTTGTCAGGAATGATTTCATCTCATCCCGTTGCTTTTCTATAGCAGGTTATGGGTTGTTCACGGAATTGGTGAGAATCAATATCGTCTTAATCAGGGTTGGTACACCGNAAGTAAATGAAGGAAGTGGATTAGGAAGATTAGTGTTGCTAGATTTGCGTTTTCAGTAGTGTATGGTAGTGAGAGTAGGTTGGTTTATCTGATGGTGCGGAAAGGATTATGGTGGATGATGGTGTAATTGATCGTATGCACCATAGGACTAGGGTTTTATCTTTGGTTTAGAAATTAAATTTTTAGTAGTATTTCTAACTTTAAATGTTTGTCATAGTAGTACACGTTAAAACTTTATCTTTAATTAAAATGGAGGAATGTTTTATATCTTAGCAAGATAGTGTATCATCATCATCTATCTATAGATAACGAGCTATAGACCATAACTTTAAAATAGTTTAATATTTGCTTTGTTTTTGAAGCTGTTAAAGTTGACTAAATTAAAGAAATCAGCAATGAAAATTCGGAGAAGTTTGTTTATTCGGTTATCGTCGAAATAGCGGGTATTCTGTGATTTTAGTTGACAAATTTCATTGTTTCTATTGTCGCTTTCTTTAATTTTGTCCACTATCACTGTTCAACCACCACAGTTAAAGGTAAAGTGTTTAAAGTTATGTGCCATCGCTCCTTATGATTAGATCGAATATTATGATACAATGTTATGTTAATGTTAAAAAATTTCGTCCACTTTAATTAAAGTTTCAGTTTTAAAATGTACCACTTAAAAACCTTAATACTTTTTCAAACTGTTTTTAGTATTTAACCACCATTTCTAGTGCAGAATTGTCTTTTCGTGAGCTCTGTGTAAGTTGGTGATATAAATACGGAAAATCAGCCGAATTTATATTTACTGGTGTCGAATTTTGTATGGGAGGCCGTGAAAAATGTGAATTTAGGCAGAGATTTATGAGTGTTTTTGAACTCTGAATGTGCAAATAATCATAAACGTCGTATGAGTAGGTCCGAATGTCGGAAATTAGAAGATTTTTATTGGATTCGATAGGACCTCTGAGAAATCCTATGGTTTTTGTTGGTTGGATCCGTATTGGGATCCTATTGTTGGACTTTTAAAGGATACGATGGGATCTNGGCAAATTCCCACAGTTTCCTATGAGGCTTTTATCGGAACTATCACCGATCGGAATATGGATGAATCCTAGTTGCGGATACTGTCGGAGTTCCCTAGGAAACTAGTATGGTATCCGATGTGGATTTCATGGGAATTTTCCCGATGGGAATTAGGGCCCATCCGTGCCTTGGATACAGTCGGAATTTCTCGGTAATTGGATTGTCGGATTTGGAAACTTTACTAGATTAGGATCCTGTAGGATTCTGTATTCTGGAATTTGTTGAAATCCGACCCTGAGGATCCAACATCAATTCCTGAACCCGGAATCCGATAGGAACTATGTGAAATCCTTGTGAAATCCGATAGGATTTCGTTGGTCTCCTGGTCGGATCGGATAGGTTTTGATCGGTTCCTATACTGGGATTGAACGACCTGGGAAATTCATCCATATTCTCAAGATTTTTTAGTACATAATCTACAAAAAATCTGATTTTGTTGTGTTTGATCACCTCTCACTTATTTTGCCTTCTCTTCAGTTAGCTTGTTTCCAGCTTCAGTTTTTCTTCCGTATATAGTATATTATTACAGCAGAATTGGAAATATTCCATCTATTAGAAGAAATATTTTACAGAAAAAAAGTCAGCATTAAATGAAAGAGAACGAATGTGGAATAAACTTAATTTATTTTAGCCAAACCAAAACCTCGATTACAACTTCCCTTCTATACGATCAATATTATTTTTTAACTGTAAGACATTCTCATCTGTTGAAGGACGAGATTTCTGTCAGGTGCTAAGTACTCGTTCAAAATATGAAAGTCCTTTGAAGTACTCTTGCATCTTCTCATATATCATGCCCATGTTATGATATGACGCAGTCAAGTCTGGATGGCTTGGAGGTAAAGTTTTTTCTCTGATCTCGAGCGTTCGTTGAAAAGCTGAAAGTGCTTGGATGTAGTCCAGAATCTTGCTATATGCCGTAGCAATACTGCTATAGGAAGCGGTCAAGCCAGAATGATTTGGCAGAAGCAATTGTTCCCTAATCTGAAGTACTATTTCGTAAGATGCAAGCATTTTCTTGTTTTCGTTCATTTTACCATATAGTGCACCGATGTTGTTGTAGGAAGCAGCCAAATTGAGATGATTAGGAGTGATCATGACTAAGGATTCTTGAGGATTTTTTATAAAATGAAAGTGCTTTCGAATAATTCTTCATGGCCTCAAACATATAGCCAAGTTGATCGTAGTAGTTCGCTTTGTCTGTTTCAGAAGATGTCTTTTTTTCAAGGGGGAAATAGCAGACTTGAAGTAGAAAAGTACGTCAAAGTACATCAAAGTAGACTGCTTGAAGTAGTTCAAAGTAGGACCAAGTAGCTGAAGTAGGTTGAAGTAATCTCAAGTACTTCAAAGTAAACTACTTGAAGTAGCTTAAAGTAGCTGAAAGTAACTTGAAGTCCAAAAGTCTGCCGTTTCCCCCTAGCTTTTTTAGCAGGTATTCATAAAGTGTTTCTGCTTTTTCAAATTTTCTCAGTTTGATAAATATACGAGCTAGTCTAGACCATCCAACTGCCAGAGAGTTGAGTTCCTTTTGCATTTGTACTGTGTATGTGCGTAAGTCATTATCGTTATTACCAATGAAAGTGAGATAGACTTCCCATAGCTTATTAGTATGATCATCAGTGCGCAGGTCGATCAAAACGGAACTCCGTTACGGTCCGTTTACTGGAATCAGTTTTACGGACTGTATCTCTATTGTAAAATAGCCATAAATAGTCGTATTTTCACCGTAAACGATTCGGTTTTACTGTGTTCAGTAAAGACGCCTAACATGAGTCGTACATTGTGAAAATACGCTTACTTACGGCTATTTCACAATAGAGATACGACCGTAAAACTGATTCCAGTAAACGGACCCTGTCGTTCGACCTGGGTGGAGTAGCTGCCTATTTCGACTTATATTTTAAATGGCACTTTCAAAACAACAATCAGCTAAACTAACTAGATAGGGAAAGATACAAGGGGAAAAAATCGCTCTTTTGTACTTAGTTGTACTTTGAAGTAGAAAAGTACGATATTTTCCCCTTGGATAGACTTTCATTCAGACACTAGAACACGTCCAATGGTATTAAATTTGCCTCTTATGTAAACTGGGAACATATTGTTGTGATACAGTACAAGAAATTAATATTTTCTTTTGAAACCTGACAGTCTCAAAATATCAAATGTTCAAAATTTTTAGCGGCTTAAAAGAAACCATCTTGATAAATTTATAAAAAAAATTACTCATTCTTTTTAATGGATTTCAATATTCTGTATTGTCGAAATTTTCCTTAATTTTCGGTTTAACAAATTACGAATTCATAGCTAAGCCAAGACATTCTTATTATCAATGCAAGAAACGAGAAGAAATTTTGGGCAATTTAGTATTGTAAAGAATTTCCTTGTACTTCGAAGTACTTTGTGGTATTTTGAGGTACTTCTAAGTACTTTACGGCACTTTAAAGTACTTCCAAGTACTTCGGGATACTTTTGTACTTTGAGGGGTCAAAGTACGATGTTTCCCCCTTGTTTCTCATACTTTTATAAAATTGTTCATCAATTTTTAAAATCTTTATAAGTACATGTGTTAAAAATAGCACATATTTGTCTGGAGATATGTATAGGGTGCGGGTTGTAAGAAATTCTATTAGGAGATGTAGATGTAAAATGCATGAAATCATAAATATGACGCTTTTACGAAACTTTAAGATGGTTTAACGTCTTACAATACGAAAGTGTCAAAATATGTATTCGCTGTAACGCGCTTTTTAAGGCGCTTGTCTGACTGGGTTGTCCAGTATGTCAGAAATCAATCTCCATAGCTCGTTCCCATGTATTGTTTCGACGAATCTAAATAGAAAAAAAAAGAGAAATAGCTATTTAAAAAATATTTTTCTACTTACACTATTTGTTTGATATTGAACTAAAGGTAGAAAAATATAAGATTTTTAAAGACATATGTGAAAAGATGTATTCACTTTGAATACATTGTATCAATGAACCGAAATAAAAAAAGAAGCAAATAATCACAGAGAAAGTTTTAATACTTCCGTTTTCATTTTGAATTTTTAATGGAAGTAAATAAAAGAAAAGATATAAATATATAAGTAAATCACCCTTATTTTCCATTACCTGTGGCGACTGATCTAAATTAAAGACAACCTGAAATTATTTTTGAAATGTTATTACTTGCACTATGTTGAGCTAATTTTCAACCAAGTAAAGGAAGAATATAAATATATTGAAGTAAAATGCCTACTTCAATTTGTTCTCTTCGGTGGATCTAAAAACAAACTTTTTTTCTGAATACCACTACGAGTGCGGAGTAAATCCGCAATTACCATAATATCTTTCAGATTGATNAAATGATTGGATTAACATGTTTATTATATTAAATTATTTGAAGTGTCCTGTGAGAAATTTTCATGATATATATATATATATATATATATATACATCAGTTGAAGAAGTGTAATCCTTTGAACGAAGAATAAAAAACCCTTTTGATGATGGAGTAGAACAATAAATTCGTCACCGTAGAATAAAATACCCTTCGTTTCATAAATCCTTAAAGGGTTTATGGCGTTGTCATAAACCCTTCAAAGATTTAGCATGATTTGTAGAAAGGACAAGGGTTTATTATTCTACTCTTTTTTTTACGGTGATGCATATAAAACTATTTTATCAGGCAATAGTAGTTATTTTACATCATTTTCTTTCAGATTCTGTTGTTCATAATTCAATCTGTCTTTATTAATCATATATTGTTTTATGTAAACAATGTGCGCTAACTTATGCTGGCCGAATGGACAAAGTTGGAAACACTATTGGCCTGGTGGCATCGTAACCTTTATTGCTGTCCTTCAGCTTTTTGTTTCGTTTGCTGTTGTGGCACTTCATATTGCTATTGTTACTAGTGGTTTAGTTGTCACTTGTGTCGTTTTCGTGAGTTGGTATGTTATGGGCTTTATTTGCTGGGGAGTTTTCATAATATGCTGGATTTCAATCTTCTGTGTCAGTATGTGCTCATTGTTTTACTACCTATTTCTAAAGTTAAACTCAGATGCAACATTGTATATATTCAACAATATGATAGAATATAACTATGAATCAGAGAAGAAAAATCTAGCATAAGCATGAGTTAAAGTTGTTAAGCGAGATCTAGTCAAAATTCAGACCTTCTTAAACAACTTCAGGAGTGAGATTCAACTGAGAGTTCGAACAAAGCGCAAACATCTTTGGTTTCCCATTTAGAACGTTCTATAATGGATAATATTTTTCATTTAGTCAGATTGAAAAAAGACAGAAATTTAAACCACGATTTGATAAATTAGTTAAGTTACGTCTTAATGGAGAATAATCTCAGAAAGAATTACCATATAATACTGAAAGCGACACAATAAAATATTTCCGTAGAACCGGAAAATTGCTACTCCATTCTGGCTTATATATTCAATTGGATGCATTTTTTTCCAAAAACTAGTTCATTCGAAGAAAGTTTCAGATTTCAATGATGTATTTTATCATTGATCCCATACATTGAATGATTTGTAGTCTAACTGAGAATTTTGAACTTTCCTCAACATATTTTCCTTCAGTTTGTTATTGAAATTTTATTTCGATTAGATTGCTGTAATCAGTCATCTGTTGCCTGTGCAACATATTTAATGATAACAAATGTTCTTGCTTTCATCTTCGCAGCTGTACTGATCAGTTTTGATAACAAATTTATTAATGATCAATTGCTGGAAGCTTCTGCTATGAGCAGCCCTAGCTGCATACCACCAGATGAGAATAACGTCGATATGCGGCCAATTTTTCTCGGAATAACCAAAGGACAATTAGCTGCTTCCGTTATCATGCTTGTATCATCTCTACTTTTTATTGCTATTTATATCTATGTATACATACGAGCAGTACTCGATAAGGAGCGCAGACCGAATGATGCTCCACGATGGGTAGGTCAACATGCACCCAATCAGACTTCAGGTTATGGAATGTCAACACAGCATACGACTCCCGCATTGCCAGTGCAGCCAGTACAAACAGTTCATTTGAAATCTAATAATGCTCGCTATGACAATCAGCCCGAACTATCGT
Organism: Rotaria magnacalcarata; assembly: GCA_900239745.1. Classification (NCBI taxonomy): domain Eukaryota; kingdom Metazoa; phylum Rotifera; class Eurotatoria; order Philodinida; family Philodinidae; genus Rotaria; species Rotaria magnacalcarata. The sequence continues at coordinate 6,473 of OENM01002981.1, forward strand.
ATGTCCTAGTTGCGGAACAGCAGTGCAAGTCATTGAATAATTTTAAAAATATTTTATTCAAATTATCTTCAGTGATCATTTTCTTTATTTTACTTTTACTCATCTCTCGTGATTTCACGAAACATTTCATATTTTTAATCAATCTATTCCAGAATCTGTAACATTGCTTATACTTATATTTGCATGCTTTTCCTAATATTCAAATAAAATATAATATTCTTAATTCGATTCTATAAACAACGTCAATTCGATGTATGGTGTGGGTGTGGGTGTGGGTGAGAAGAAAATACATTGATGCACCCGCACCCTTTTACCTTCAATTTTCTATCAACAAGTAATAACTATAATTAATAAGAATAGAAGACATGCAACAAACAAGTAAGTAAAATATTTTGTTCGACATGGTTGTTAATTTCATTTGCGAACCAGATACTAAAAATTTTCAAAGGATTTTAGAAATGCATTAATACGAAACTCTAAATGTTCTGTTAAACAGTTTTATTGGTTTTCAGACATTTTTTTATGAATATATAATTATCTGATATAAATATCGGTGAATAATTACACATATGATTAATATATGGATATCTTATCCATAAATTTATTACTGAATTAAAACGAAAGCTATTGATGAGCTAAGAACATGTGAGATATTATGGAGGACAGTCGATACAACTTGTATCGCTATTGGGATACCCCTCCTTCTAACAATAATAAAAAAACGATAAGATAATATCAACCATAAAACAGCATACTTGTCGTGTACTTTATTGTCTATCTATTGTTATTTGCAATGAAATATAAGTGGGTAAAACAAGAAAAAACGAACTCAGCTAAATACAGCACAATACGTTTACGAAAGCATGTTCCGTTGACCTATTGTACGAGAATGGGATGAATCAGTGATTATTGAACAATTTAAACTTTTAAGAGATCAATTGACAAAAGAGTTGGGTCTTGAGTTATGCAGAAATACTGTTCGTTGTGGTTTACTCTGTGAATTGTATGATGCAAAGCATCCTTATTACGAAGGGGCTTTTCAAGCTTATTTGACTCTACTCCGAGCTATCACAGCATTGGTTCCTCGTTCAGAATTTCTAAATATATTTCTAAAGTCTTGTCCTGGATGTGCTGTGTTATAAATTTTATCTATTTTATGTTTGCATCCGATATCAGAAAATGATGTGAATGCTTTGCTTGGCGAATTGTTATTGGATACACATGGTGATATTTTAAATCGTAATGATATTCGTCAAATTACCATGATGATGCGACAATCATACAATGGTAGTCAAGATACATTTCCAAATATGGACTGTTGTACAGATTATGACTGGAAAAGTCAAGGATACAAAACAGCATGTGCCATTGGAGTATTATTTTCATCCAATCAATTCTACGAATTAATGAAAAGTAATTCTATCCTGGGTGCTCAAATGGCTCATAAAATGCTAAAAAATCCTGATCATAGTCGTTGGAAATGGCATGAATTATTATCAAAATATAAGCAACTTATATCGAATAATAAATCCGACACATGAAAGCTACTATAATTCCCATATAAGGGCATTATAAAAGTGTTAGTGTTTCATAGAATATATGTAAGGAAAATAAATTTTCTTATTTAGAATAAACTTAATTACTCAGGATTAAGCAAAGTTCTTGATGTCCGTATATAAACAACAATAAAATACAGACTAGTTTAAAGACCAATAAGCATCTTTTAAAAGTAGCTCATTTAAGCCATACAACTCAAGCCAGAAATCTTCTTTGCTCATTGATTGTGTATTTTGTGTGTCAGGATGATCAGCAAAACATTGTCGATGCTGTTCTTCGAGATCTGCTCGAACGAATAAAATGTAGTTCTTGAAATAATTCTCTATGTCTAATCAAATAACATCTTCGTTTTCTCCAGATGACGTTCTATATGAAAATGTAGAAGTAAAGATTGAGAAAAAAACTGAATCTTATGATCCATTTTAATCGATTCCCGTACATATCAAACAGAATGGGTTCCTACAAATAAAAGTCAAAACTATTATGAAAGATCAATACAAAAATAGCATCCATGCATGACTATCGCGTAATGCATTCATCAAATGTTGTGCACCATGATCTGTGATTTCATTTTGCCATAGTGAAAGTCGCTTGAGAGTCTGCATGCAAGTCATGAAATTTTATGTGAGAATGATGACAGAAAGGTAATATCTAGTGTTCCGCTTTAATGCAATTGCTAGAAATTTTACTCCTTCGTCAGTAATTCGATTCGACCGAAGATCCAATGCTTGATGTTTCTGTATGAAAACAAGACATAACCATTATTTAGTAATAATTTAAATCACCGTTTGATTCTTTAACAAATCTGCCCAGCATTTTGCTCCTCCATCTCCAATGTTATTGATGCCAAGATCAAGTGCTTGCAGGCTCTATCGTAGAGATTTCAAAAGCAGTATGAAGAAGAAAGAAAATGAAGCACTAACCATCGTTCTTTTAAATGTATTTGCTAACAGCTGCACTCCTTCATTTCCAACTTCATTAGAACTAAGATCAAGTTTAATCAGTATCTATATCAAATTCTCAATATACAATTAGGATAAACAATATTATCAATAAAAGAACTACCATGTCACTGCAAAGTGCTAGAGGGAGATGCGCTATCCCTATAGGTCCAATATTTTTGCCACTTAGATCCAATATATTCAATACCTACATGTAAGAGAATTGAGTTCGGATATTCAACGGGAAAACAACAGAGAAAGCTTACTCTGTTATTATGTAATGCATCGACTAGATATTTTGCTCTGTTGTCACCTACTTTATTATTTCCCATTACGAGCGTTGTTAATGTCTATTTCAATTAACCATGAAACTAATTAGATTTAGACCTATTAGAAAACAAATGCAGACATACCTCATTGCGATGTAATATCTTAGCAAGAAGTTCTACTCCATTCTCCGTAATTTCATTGGAACGAAGATCAAGAGTGGCAATCGACTATAGCAAAGTAAACAGACATCGAAAAAATATCTAAAGCAATTGACTATTATGCTATTCAGTTGTAATCCCTGGCATAACATCTTAGTTTCTTTATCACCAAGTCTGCTGCATCGAAGATCAACCGTAGTAAGATTCTACGTCAAGAGCATTGGAAATTAGTGAAAAATGTAGAAAATTATTGATCAAATTTACTACTTTATTGTTTCTTATTACATTAGCTATTCCAATTACTGCACAATCTCCTTGACTATTTCCCGTAAAATCAATAGTTGTGAGGTTCTACAAGGAACAAAAATAAGAAAAATTAGTAAAATTTAAGCATTACTTGCTCGCGTTGAAACATATTCATCAGCTATCGGCGGCTTGATGTCTTAATCTTAGTCCAGGAAAGATCTAAGATATTAAGTATCTATATAGAGTATGAAGAGTAGATTTTGAAAATTTATCAAAAATTTCATTGTCACTTTGTTAGTATTCAAAACACTCGCTAAATGTTCAAGTCCCGCATCGCTGATAGTATTATCTCGAAGAATCAATATCATAAGTACCTGTTGAAATATTCGAAAAGAAATCATACATGCAAAATAGTATGACAACAAGACATACTGTATTCTCACGCAAAGTATCAGCCAGATATTGAGCTCCTAATGGTCCAATAGTGTTTTCACGGAGATCAAATCTTTGTAATGTCTACATTAACGATGAATGATAACTAAGTTATAGACAGAGTTTTCAATGAGAATCCCTGTATTATTTCGCAATCCATTTGCCAGATATTTTGTGCCTTCATCTCCAACTTCGTTTGATTCGAGATTCAATGTTAATAGTGTCTGCATGTAATAATAGAGAAATATACTACTGACTCAGTCAAACAACGAGAATCACTTTATCATTTTGCACCATCCACTCCAATATTGTTCTTGACCAGATTTTTAACAAGTAGCTGCTTATCAAAAAGTAAATTATTTGAATTACTTTTGATTATTGAGATTCCTTGCATGATATGGTGACTACTTAGCTTAGCTTGAAATTCACTAACTCATCGGCATAAAGAGAAATGACTACTTTTTTTATCCCCTTTTACCATCAACATGAATATTGGTGGTCTTCAATTTGGCCAGTAGCATTCGTTTTGCACTATCGATTCTGATAAGATTTGTTATGTATTGTCGTGTACAAGAAATCTGATAAAAAAAGCACACAGCAAGTAACGCAGACTTAGTATTCGACTATTGATGATCAATTATACCTTAGTTACGGATAATAAATTGTCAAACAATGACAAAATATGAAAACATATCGTATGTTTAAGGTTAAAACATGTGCCATAACTGCAATCGTCATATGCAAGAGTTCTTTTTGTAGTATTGTATAAACGAGATACTTTAAAAATCTGAAATAGTGTTGAAAAACCCGTCAACGTTTTCGAATTTTCAATATTTTCTCTTCTTTTTTTCTCTTTAGTTATGGGTCGGTGGCCTTGCATCAGCAGTAGTTATTATTATAGTCATTTCGGCCTACAATGTTTTCAATAGATACTTCCAGCAATATCCAATTGAACAAATTACAACAATGCAAATGACATCAAGTTCACGTAATTCTACTAAGCAAAAGCAAGTCATCTTCAATATGCTGAACTAGCAATCAATTACGCTGAACGTTGATCTTATTCAAACAGCATTCATTTGTAATGATTCTCTTATCGCGCAACGCGTTGTTGGTGCCATTCGTTTGGGATTGACTGGGCCTTCGATGATCAGTACTGATAAAAGGTGAAATGAATAAATCAACAAGAAAAGATTCATACATGTATTTCAATTGCTTTTTTTAATATTTATTTGAAAAGGTCGACACTCCTAGAACTCAATTTTTCATCGGCTTTTGTTTCTTCTTCATCCGATGAAGCCCTTGCGCCATCTTCTAGCTTCGTCATTGGATTAACTGCAATTGTCAATCAAACAGATCCATTGAATAGTGACGATTGACCGATTTTCAATGACATTTGGTCATCTTCGTTTGATGTCACAGCGGATGAACTCTTTACTGTCGAAAATAGATATACTTTCTTTCAGCGAAGTCAAACCAATATTAGCATTACAGTTCAAAAGTCGATATTTTATGTGAACAATAAACAAGAACCAATTGCTCGGCAAACTGAAATTATATTCACAATCTTTTCTGTACAGTTGTCGTCTTGGAGTTATTCTGTCTGTTGTTTCTAATTAACAAATTATTGATTTTGCCTCTGGATCATAATATAAGTAGTCTTCTACATTATTTGTCGAAAAAAAATCAAGTTAATGCGAACGAAAACAAATTGTCCATGGCTATTATTGACAAATTCAATCGTCCAATAATTAGAAAAGCAATCCCGTCGATGAAACCTCGTCATTGATGTTCGACCATCAGTGCCAACATCTCAGCTGCTTCTCAGCAGTAACAATTAGTATGAGACATAATCATTAAAAATGTTGTCTTGTTCTACATATTTTTAATTCAATTCTAATTATTTGCTTCTCTTCCTTTTTGTATCATGAACGACTTACTTACAAGATGCTACTGCGTTCAATATTTTATGCCATAATTTACTCTTAATAACGCTAATACCTTTTTTTTTATCGATACTCATGTCGTGAGAAACTGCCTTTTCATACTTGTAGACTATTTTTTTCTACGACTATTTGGCTATCGATAAGATTTGTTAAGTTTCCCATGTCGTGAGAATCGCCGCGATTTTCTAAAAAATTGGCGTAAAATCGTGATTTATCGTAGTTCTTTAAAAGATCGGCGATTATATCAGATTTTATCGCGATTATGAGAGAAGAGCTGATTTTCAAAAATCATAGATAAATCGTAGCAATTGTTCATTCACCGTTTTGTTATGAACACACACGAATATATAAACAATGCCGTTCAATGCATAACAAATAAGTTTTCGAAATATACTTTTCTGATAAATTATTTCTTGGCGATTTTTAATCAAGGAAATGCCAATCCCGATTCATGATCTGGAGAGGACTACACTGAAGCGGTCTGATACGGATCGTACGTAGTAGCGTAACCAGGAATTCTCTAGTGGTAGGGCGCTGCCCTACCACCTTTAAACAGCCCATCCACCACTATAACTTAGATTTTTTTCGGCGAACAAAACCAGATCCTCAATTTCTACTTTCTCAAAAAAGGATAACTCAATGTATCTATACTGCTATATTAAGTGAATTTAAGAGAACAATAAAGAGAAAAGATGAAAAATAAATACATAAATAAATAGCAGTTATTTCAACAATACTCGACTGTTTTGTGCTGAAT